>LOND01000145.1:141329-166278 GCA_014220965.1 Paragonimus kellicotti | reverse complement strand
ACGGAGACATCTATAGACAAGATACGAGAATTAATTGTAAAAGTTGGCGTAAGATAACCTACTAACATTTACAACAACTTATCAGTAGTGGACTGTGTGCCATAAAGCTATATAACAAATATGTTTACGAAAAGGGAGTGGCTTAACGTACGAAATCCCAAGGAGTTTGCATTCAACATGCTGATCGCAACAAACAGCTGAGTACAGTTGGGGTTGAGGTGGTTTCCTTACTGCTTCATTAATCCCATTTCATTATACGTCCCTAATTCACGGATGACTGAGCCAGCAGACGGTAGCATTCACGTGACAATTACACAGAATTTTCCTCGTGGGTTGTTTGTGTTGTTTATCTCAGACTCAGTAGGGTCCGTTGATCAATGTAGGTGTTAAGAAGACTCACTGAAATCACACAGTTCAAAATCTGCCGTTTCTACAGTACGATGTATGGTGAAAGTTCACTTGTTGCGTTATCTGGAGAGTGGCAATAATGAAGAAACTGGTACAACCTCCATTTCAATGAAGTTTGACCATTATACACATACTGATTATATAGTCCTACTTTGCAAAATTACAAAACCATCCAGAATTCTGTGGTAGACTGGACTTTTTTCACAGAACTAGTAAGTGCACTTAACATCCACACTGATCTGTGGACTCCAGCGAATCTGAGATTAGCACCAAAAACTAGCCTGAAGATGAGTCTTAAACTTCAGAAGCTTGAGGCATTTTGAAAGAATTGCCAACATTTTCACTTTAAGCGAACAAAAATATTTGTACTCACTTCCGCTAGAGCTAGACTGATACATAGGTGCCTAGGTCATAAAGTTTAACACAGTACCAAAAATAACTTTGACTCAAACACAAGTTACCTGCCGTTAGGACTAAAAGCCAAGTTGCAATAGCCGTTAGTCCACTACTGATAAGTTGTTGTAAATGTTAGTAGGTTATCTTACGCCAACTTTTGTAATTACTTCTCGTATCTTGTCTATAGATGTCTCCGTCATCAGGAGTTTGTGTTTCTCCGGTGTGCTGCTTTGCCCTCTGGTCCGGAGTTCATCAATTCGGATTTAGCTCTGTACACTTGGGGCAATGTGCGAATCGTTCTGAATGAGGATGAGAACGATCTGGTTGAAGTCGCCACCGACGAAAAGGCAAGACAATCGGTGCTGGAATATGTACGGCTGGAAAGAGCTGGCTTGCTACATGGTCAACGGGTTGCAGCTCTGACAACCGTATACGCCTATCCCAGGTAAGAATGAAACATTATCTCACCAATCAACAGTACTTGGACCAGAAACATTTTGCAGTTTCTTCACTTCATGGGCTGATGTTCTGACAAACCACTGCTGCCTGTCTAACAATTAAATATGAACTGGTGTGTAACCGGACAAAAGCTGCTCAGTTTTTACAGTGGCACTTAGTCTTCTTACGGTCGCTGTAACGGCCGCGCCGTATCATCCCACAGGTTAGCAAAACAGCAGAGTGGTTTGCAATGCCCGGTCGACATGGATCAGAGATGCACGCAAAAGTGAACTGCCTTTGTCCCAGATGTGTCGCAGTTTTACGTGTGCATGCGTACTAGTCCAGAGTGTGTATAACAATTAGTTGTTATTGTGATTACTTACTCCTTAGTATTCATTGCTCATCTGATCTGGGCCGACTACTGGCTAGTCGGACATCGATCATGAAATATGCGAACCTATATTGGGTCATTACACTCGACAAAGTTTGTCGTTTGATAGGCATGCAAACGTTTTACTACTTGTCCCCGATCTGTCCCCGTGAACACGGCTGGAAGGGCACGTGTGAGGAGCTTCAAGGTTGAATGACTGCGTTAATCCGGATATTCACACGATACGAACTGATGCAGGTTCCGCTCATGTGTAGACTTCTGTTTGGCTGACTGGACAGTTCAAGTTGGTCTTTTCATATCACACCATCAACGTTCCAGGTTCCAATATCATCCGGTCAGGATAGTCAGATATTTCAAAGTGGTAATGCACAGACGGCCTCGTACGGGTGTTCAAAAAATATCACGTTACGGACTGCTTACACTGACCTGCTCGATCACCTGCTCGTTTTTGAGATCATCATCAATGATTGATTCCGAGGGCTACGGAACTGCAAAAGCTCTGTTTTCTAAAATTGTGTTTTCAAAAGCACGCTGACCAATAAAACGTGAACATACAACAGAAGTCCTAGACAGTGCAAAAAATAGTCGGCTCAGTAATCTGCACCGATTAGCTGTGTGGCAGTATACCAAAACGGTACTAATTAGGGGATTACCTTAGTGGCCTAGCTGCATATGGTGCTCCGGGTAAAATGTCAAATCAGGCAAAACCTTCAAGAGTGTACAAATTTGTATAAAAGTAGATAAATCGAAAGATCGTCTATATTCTGCGATTGGGAGGATTAATGCCCATAGATAAGAGCACGATGACTTGTGAGCAGAAATTATATAAGTTTATGTCTGATACTCGTTTGCCAATGAAGCTAAAGTTTTTTGGTCAATTTTTTTCGATGGGTGGTTGACTTTCGAGGGGCAGTTATTAGTGCCTATGACGAGCATCACAGAAGTCCAGAAGTACGTCGAGAAAAATGGAGGAATAAGACTGACTAAGAGGCAGGCAATGAGTTGTGCAGGTGTCACTATAGAGAACTTACTCTGACTGTTCCTTACATAACTTTGCCTATTATTTATTAAATATATGTAATGCTACTTTACAACGTAAAATCATAATGCCCTCTACGATCCTGAGCCAGACTGAATTTCTGTGCTGTTTTTACATTTGTATTAACCTACGGACTCTGTTGAGTCTGAGATAAATGATTGAAATAACTTGTGAATGAGATATCAACTAAAACTTCCAGCATCTACCGATCATCTCACAGTAGGATGTGTGAACAAAGCTCACCAGATACGCATACCTGATGGGCGGTAACATCCGTGAAGCCGGCCGTGTATTTCCGGTGAATTATTATCACTAAATACTTGCTGTCTGTGATAGCTTACTTCAAAAACAATGGTTGTTAAACGAAACGACAAACATAGAATTCGATATGGATAGTTACTGCTAATTACAACCGTACCCACGGAATGCATTTGTTTTTGAGTGCATCAAGTCGATCGATAATGCATTACATATAATTTACAAAAGAATGGTTATCTTTTAACTTCAATCTATGCGGTTCTTATAGTAAGACACAGTCAAGGTTCGCTGAGAATGCATATCAGACAAGTGACAATAATCAGAAGTCTTGTATTTCCCATTAATTTTGACCAATGGGCAATGCTACTCATTCTACCGGGGCTTACGAACATATAAGAGTTGGAGTCATACTAGAACCCATAAAGATTTTTGGCCCTTGTACTGATCTACAAAATTCACTATGATTAAGATACACTGCAAAAATAATTTACAAATCCTTTATTAGTCCAATGTTTACAGCACTTTAAAAGTTATGTTTTGAGCAACCGTTGATGTAATTGTTGAATTTTTTATTCGTGGTGAAAGTTCTTTACGGCCGAAAACACAACAGTTCATGATATCCTCAGCTAACAATATAACTTGATTCTGGTTTTACATGTTCTTCCATCTACACATACGCTCTCTCCATTTATTGACGTTGTCTGTCTACATTTTAGCACCGTAAGTTGTCCTAACAGTAAGCTGTTGAATCTCGAAGACTGTTAGCCTATGTAATTCATGAAAATTCAATATATCCATAAAAATCAAGGTGGGCTACTTGTAAATTTCACAAGAATTCTTTAACCCTATCCAGATTCCCACCGTACGGATGTTGAATTAATCCGGATCAATGATCTGGTTATCCGTATTTTTTCACAAATAAAACGACCGAGTGCGATTACTATTCACGTACTGTAGATCATCTGTCGTCGAATGGTAAAGTTGTGGACGTTTCTCTTAACATTTCTATGATAACTGCTCTTTACTTCACAGACTTTCATTCATCAATATCACAAATTGTTTTGGGGATGGATTCGAGCTGATCAATCCACGTGGATTTATCGACATATCAAATACATCTGTCAGCGGATGTTTGGGACGGGCGATCAGTATGACAGTTCTTAACGGGGATTCTACCGATCCGACCACGTATGGGCTCAGCTCCACTCAGGTTGGTTGGAATCTTGTTGACCTTCTCACGGTCTCCTTAGTTCACTTCTATTCGAATATTGTTTTTGTGTTACCGTATGTTAAAGATCGGACTTTTGTGTTTGGTTAATGTTTTTGCGACCTGTTGTTTCTCGTTTAGATTCTCGGAATACCCACATTGCTTCCACAACAAGGATCACTTCTCCCTCCACCGAGACCTTCGCCTGGACAGCCAGTTGGAACTGTGGCTGCTGACTTGGTTCGGTGGCCTCTGGAGTATTATCCGTTCACGGGAGAAAGGCATCTGTTAGGTTTCGTCCCCATGTGTGCCGGAGAGAAAACTATCGAAATTGTTGATCGACTACTGGTTCAGTACCAATACAGCTGGTCTGGTACACATGCTTGCACGAAAATATTTCGATCTTATTGTCCCGGGTCGTCGTCTGGCCTGGCGTTTCCTTGCTGTTAAGCTCTATCATGACCCGTTTGTCAAGGTCAGTCAGTACTGAATGCATATATAAAGATGAGCTAAGTATATTTAGTTAATCATGCAAACTAACTCACTACTAGACCCCATTTCACATTGCCCGTTTTTGTGCTCATGGTTGCCAGAAGTTGAACAGGATCCGCATGACACATTTATTATTTCAGAACACTCTAGAATTATACAACGGTGCAAACTTCAATACAAGCTACTTAATTGCTGAAGTGACAGCAAATATGTTGGACAATCACAGTGTACCTGTCGGTGAACGTTTCACTTTCGTCACTTCATCTATTCACGACATCCTTGGTGTTCATTTGCACACCAGTCCGGCCAGCAATCGATTTGGATTCATTGCCGAAGTGATCACACTGCCTATTTCTCCAGAACGTACATACCCGGAACTGAGTAAGTCCAGACTGTTTTAAGTATATGTAACGAACATTTTATTTTAAGGTTTGTTTCACTCAAAGAAACAAATGGGGAAGGAAGGAATCTGTATTTCACTTCTGACGTGTATATCATAAGAATCTGTGCCAATTTTTTTGGGCCGAATGGCGCTCATTATCACTAAGCCTATTAGGAATGGCAATCAGCAAATTACTGAACAAGGATGAAGCAATTATCGGATCAAACCTCTGTGCAAGCTGAATTTGCGTAATCAATGGAATGACATGAATGAGCAATGAGAGTAATACTGTGTTTAACAAAGAAAATGGGAAAGTGAACCGGTCACAGTTTTGGAGCTTAAAAATGCAAGGGTTATGTACGAAACAGTTCCTATGTCTCAACTATGGCAACAGCAGACGCATGAACTTGATGAGTTTTCGTTGGTTAGACACTGCCGATCTCAACTACTGGATGTCGAATGTTTCAGCTGTAAACAGTGATATCTCACCGATGTCTTTAGCTGATATAGCACGTATTCCAAACGATTATGCGTCTCCCGTTGTTGTTTCAAAGCTAACCCAAGGCCAGATTTCTCACAATCGGTGCTCCTCTGAATTATCCAATCTGTCGAACTACCTGTTCTTGAAAACATCCATTTGACTTTAATGTAATACCCCACTAATTTAATGTAGATACATTTCCTGCTCATTATGCCTCCCGATTACGAGGTGAGCCAATAAAAATCAGTCTTGAGACAACATCAACCGTACGTGGGGATAGCCTTTCCCGATCAGTATCAGTCAGTCTAGCTGTCTGACAAATTCGGGTTTGAAAGTCAGTAAACGTGCATGATTAATTCTAAGTCGGAAGCTTCACAGCTCAATTGTGTACCAACTTTTAGGTTGCAGGTCAGTCAGACGATTACAAACCTTCTTCTATCCATCCTTTCTGTTACCCAAAGACAAACAGATGAGACATCGAATCGAAGTGTGTGAGTTCCAAGCAAACCAAGGAGGAGGTATTCACATTCAAAGTGTCGGGGAAAACGGGCCAGACCTGTATCTGGCCAATCTGCGCGTTATGGAGAATGGACTCCAACTACTCAATCTCACCGGCCCTCCAGCCATCGACATCCGAGTGACGAACACATTCAATCTGGCCATCTCAAATTCGTACTTTTTTCGTCATTCGGGTCACGTGATTCGGGCGCGGCTGTATGCGAGTCAGGTGACACGAGGGGCACGAATGAATATCACGAATAACGCAATTGTACGAAGTCGATTCGGCGGTGCATTAGTGGTAGAAGGTAAGGGACCAGTTCGTTCATCGTCCTCTGACTGAAGCCTTCATGTGTATTTGGATGCAAGTTTTGTATGATGCAGCCAACTGCATTGTGTCATACTTAAGACATACTTAACTCAGAAATAGAACTAGGTTGCACAAACCTATACAAATGTGATTATAGAATGCCTGGGATTTGTACCGATGTCCTCTGCCCTAGAGGGTTGCGCGCGCGCCGTCAATCTGCCCCAAGTAGCTTGTTAGACAGAAGTACCTTTTCAAATGGATGGGGTATTTCAAAATGTTATTTCATCCCTCATCTAAGTGTTATTCAAAAATGCAATATACGGGGCTTTATGTTGTTCCTTGAACGTTTATTTTACGAGGTATAGCTACTACTCCGACTCCAGACAGCAGTTCTGTCAAACAACCTATCCCATTACTCGAAGTTACTTCAACTCGAGGTCAATCTCCTAGTTAACGACAAGATGAACGACCTTCCGGAGCCATCTTACTTATTGGCCTCAAGTACTCTGAGCAATTGAGGATGAGTGGTGCCTGAGAATACCTCAGAATACCCCTGATGTACATACGTCCCAAAAAAAAACATCTCTAGAGGATGTCTTACGCATTGCCTCCTCCCAGCCAGAGTTTTCACTGTCAAACTTATGGATAGAAACCCATGCCAAAAGTTTCTTTCAAATTGCTACGAAACGTTCAACTTCCTGTCTGCCTGCCTGTTCCATAGTTTTTTTGTTTATTTGTAGCTAGATCGAATTACAAAAACAAAATTTCATTCCCTTTCTCGCAGGAAATCACTTTAATACTCTCCTAGTGATCCGTAACTACATAGCACATAACGACTGTGGTCAGCGCGATTTGGTACGTATTGCCGGAGTTTTGGCACGTCCGTTTGCGTACAATTTCATCCATGATAATCGCGGAGCTGTACTACTGAACTGCAGCGGGGAGGAACAGTTGAGTCACGGTTCACGATTTGAATTCAATGGATTCTACAAGAACGAAGCGCTGAACTATACCAGACGTACCACCGTGTTCTCAGACAATTCAAAAAATCAGTTTCGAGATAACTACTTCAGAAATAATGCTAACTCATATGAGCTGGTTGTCGGGAATCGTAGCATCATCAGGTAATTATCACCTGGCATTCTCTGATATATCTCTGTTGTAACCTCTGAGGTCACTGTTCGAGTCCATTGTAGGCATATTTTATGAAACCACCGTGATCTCAGACAGATTGTAATGGCCATGCCTGTGAGATTATCAATTTCTGGGCTCTACAAGAGGTATTGCCGTATCATCATATACATAAACGTTCAGGTTGACAGATTGCAAATAGCAAATAGATTACGCCGTCATTCTAAAGAGGGAAACAAAACTAGTCAATAATCCCGTGATCATAGCTTTCGGGCTAAGTTTAAGTAACTGGTCTCTATAAACCAACAGAGGTGTGTTTTACTTACGAGTAGAACCTCGGCAATCTTGGTAGTTACAGGTTGAGCAACACTCACATTTACAATGTCATTTGATCACTACTCAGTAAGATCACTTCAGACACTAACTTCGACATTGCAAACTTCTGTACAGTCGACGATATGCACTATTAATGAATGTATACAAAAACAAAACTCGTACCTATTTCGATATGTGAAGGGGTTTCCACAAAGTTGCTGTATGATAACCCAGCTTTCTCCGATGGGAAGTAAATGATACGGCGGTTTAGTGCATTTGATGGAACTTAGCTAGCTGTAGTGCGAGGTGAACTAAAAAAAAAGTGGATTAAATCACGAAATGAATGCATAACCTCTGGACGAGAAGACCGATGATCAGCTGTAACTGGTTGGGCAGCTAACTTTACTCATATGGAACTTAACACCGGATTTACAAACAGTTGATAAGCTAAGTACTGATGAATAGTCGGGGAATTGGTCAACTTCAAGTTAAACATCACTCACATTTGATCGCAACCCTTGCATTCAATAGATTTTCCAGACAACCACTTTCGAAAAGAAGCACTAGACTCGAGTTTCGCTCTTGTTAGAGCTCGTCAGTAGTACACATCCTTGCCACGGCCAAATTTGGAATTTCGGTCACGATTTCATTAGGCTAAATGGCTAACGTGAGTGATGTTCAAATGGAATTCGATAGGTTAGTTATGAAGAATGTTCCCATCAGCAACTGATTGTTTAGAAACCGGTTTGTTTGCATGCATTCCGCTTCACATTTGAGAAATTCATGATTATGACGTTCACTGGATAAAAGTCCGGTAGGTTAAGTAAGATATGAAGTTATTACAAATCGCTTCACGCATACCAAGTCACCCCACGATTGAATGTTGTTCTGTCAGGTTAGTTCACAATCCAGGAGGATCGAATCTCGGGTTTTAGGAGAACAGAAAAGGGTCAGGCTAAATTGCTTTTAAGTTTCTTGTCAGTCCGCTATACGGTGGTTGCAAAATTGAAGTAATTTCAATAAGGTCTCCTAGCTAATCACACGCAGATTAGAGTACAAGTTTCCCCAGTGGTGAGCTGTAAATTAAACAGTCCAGAAGAATTTGTACTTATACACAAATCCATACGGTTTGAAAAATCGAAAGATTTGTGGTGAAAAAACTGTACGTAGGTGTTAAATAGTTGAAAATGTAAAGTTATCCAAACAACTGAAACTCATCCGCCTTATTCGTCTTTAGTATGATAGCATGTGTAATCGAGACATGCCATGCAATCTATGGCCTTCTATATGGTCTTCTGTCAAATCGGTACTTCGAGGTGACGCCAGGTCTGGATGCAACTGTCCAGAGATGATAGTGAGGCAATCATTTTTTTAATGAGAAGAAATCATTTTCTCATCGAAGACTAACACCCAATGATTATGTAGCAAACAAGCTCGTTTTCGGTGTTTCATCATCAGGCTAAATACAACACATTTATATGGGTTAGATGGGGGTGGTAGATAGCGTATTACTGAAGCGAAAGATACCAGTCTGCGATCGCTACGCATTTGGTCGAGTCAAACCACCTGATTAATCGGACAGATTCATTCAAGCCAATCTATCAAATACGTGGGATACAATCGAAACAGGTCAAAGGTCGTATACTGTCAATTGCAGAGGCCATCGCAATTCGACTACACTCACCACCACTGTGCGCTCAAAAACGGCTAGTCAAAACATTGAACCTTCCATGGCCGTGTACGCAACCCCAGGATAGAATAATCGCATAGATGTGACGCATCTCTTGCAGACTTCATATAACTCACATGATCAATGTTATGTAACTAAGTCTCATGACCCAAACCAGACAGAAACTGTTGACTGGTATCTTTCGCTTCAGTAATACGCTATCTACCACCCCCATCTAACCCATATAAATGTGTTGTATTTAGCCTGATGATGAAACACCGAAAACGAGCTTGTTTGCTACGCGTTTCTTTTCATGACTAAACCGGGCATATTCAAAGTATTGATTATGTAACACTTCACTCACACGATGAAGCCGAGTTGAATCTAACGCACTGTCACATCAAGTACTTTGTCTAATAAATGGCCTCTAATAAATGGCCTCTAATAAATGGCCTGAAGACATGAGTCTTCAGTTATTCACCTGTCTCAATAAGGAATATGTGGTGCGTAAAATTTAGGAAAGAAAATATGATTAACAGTGGATAGAACAATAAAACATCTGGTTTGCTGGTTGATGTTACGCTGCATTGGATTTTGTGAGTACCGGTCCTATAGAACCTTGAGGGTGTTTTAGTCTGGAATTTATACAAAAGGTTATCTAGCTAAAAATACTAAATCAGAATAATGACCGTTAATGTATTTGGTCTCAAACGGTATTTGATCAGTGCAGTGTGGATCACGGAGGCCAACGTATGTATGAGGATAATGCGGGAGTTGTAGCGGTTGACCATGAAAAGTATGGGGTGAATTTGGCACGGTTCGAAGTCTGGTCTGTGCGACACCTGTTCGACTTCTCAATGCTTCTTCGTGTGCAGGTGAAGCACGGCTGACAGTTGGATTTTAGTCGAAATGCAAGGAAATGCACACCTTCTTGGTTAATATCGTCAATGCTTTAATTAAAAATGAGGGCAGATATTTGGGCAAAATGGTTTGGAACAGGTATGCCGGCAAGGTTAATATCAGTATTTGGATTTCTTTTACGCATGTCGATAAGGCCACAATCAGCACTGCTAATGTTTATTCAGAGACATAACAACAGATTACGGTTCACATTGAAAGCATCTTGCTTTGTGTAACTCGGCGCGTCATCCCTTATGAGGTGGCACCAAAACGATCAGGCCCAAGCAGTCGTATGAAAATGGTTTCGACTGATCCAAATACCTTTGTTACAAACATTGACATTCATCCGATAGGCATATCTACCCAATCCGCACAACTCTAGTCTAAACCATTTCGCCTCACTATATATCCTTACTCTCACTTGAGGCATTTAGATGTGAACTAGTTCATATAATTCGATTAAAAAAAACTTTTGCCATCTATGGTTCACATCGACAAAGGTTTATGCATTAAATGTATGCATCTCATTCACCGTACTGTTTACTTCAAATTGGAACTGACCGAACCCCACGTGTATCAGACCCCTGTTCTAAGCCCACATCTGGAAATTCATGAACACGTTCTGGAACATTCAGATCCTCGATCAGCAACAAGTTTTCGCCTCCATGATCAATGCAGGTTAAGAACATTATCAGATAGTCTACATCCTTTGGTGCAACGAAAGACTGGGTTTCCCCGATAGGTTGGTAAAATAAGTATTGGCGAATAGATTCGGTTGTTTTCCATTAATGTTAGTTGCATTCTCAAATTGTCAAGCTTGGCTGTACTCGATCAGAGAATGACAACTTTTCAGACATAGTGAAATTTAGCTTTCAGTCACTAGTACCGTAACAACCATTGGTGATAATGAAACAACATCGCCAGGTAAGCTCCGGTTCAACTTAGGTCAGTTTGAACCACGGACTAGATTGAAAAGAGCAGGAATAACTAGATTGAGTGAAGCTCCGTCTAATAACTTGAGTTAAGATGAGGGAAGCAGAACGGGGAGTAAACTGACGCCAGTGTGAAACCCCACACTCCTTTCCTTCTAATCAATACAGACAACGGATCTCAGTTTCTTAGGCGAAGGGGGTAAACAAGTTTGACGTTCGTAGTTTCCGTAATCATTGACCGGATGGTGTTCAATTTCGATTGAATGGTTCAAGATCAAATCGCACGGCAGTTATATTCAGACCTAATCTGGAAAAGCAACATAGTGTTAAGTGACCTCAGCATTACATCTCTTCCAGAGCGCCGATATCTGTCATACTGGCTGTTGATTGATTCGACTAAGGCCAGTGATGAAAACGTCGCGTCTGACTGCACTGCTGTGGCACATAGCCTGGCGTCAGTTCGAAGTACCGATTTGACAGAAAGACCATATAGAAGGCTATAGCTTGCATGTCATGTCTCGATTACACATGCTATCATACTAAAGACGAATAAGCGGATGAGTTCAGTTTTGTTGGAACCACCAACTGACTGTTTTATTTACGGCTTACCACTGGGAAACTTGACTCTATTCATTCGCGTCTGATTAGCTATGAGACCTGATTAGAAATTACTCCAATTTTTGCAACGCTGATAGGCCGACCGACCAAAGAATCTATAGCAATGGAGTCAACCAGACAATACAAATGTCTGATGTCTTATTTAATTCGTCACAATTCCACTTAGCACAACATGCTGACTTTCGTACGGGTTACATAATATTCATTATTTATCTTGACGTACCTGTTCCTCTGACTGTGGTCCCATGAAATCTCGTTGGATTCATGTCGGCCAAATGAATTCCAGGACTACGGAACCCAAAATGAGTTCGAAGATAATGGATGAAAAAGTATACATTACGAAAGTTTTCAAAACGACACGAATTTTACCCTTCGATCAGATCAAATGGGTATTTATATGCAAAAACAGGAGCAAACGCATGTCGATTGTGTTTTTTGAATTGATTGTGGTGCTCGTGCTAAGGTGTCAAGGTAGACGAAGCCGTGTATGATGAATAGGGTTTCTACGAAGTACCGCAGCTAGAAGAGTAATCAACAGTTAGGATATGCAGATGCATAAGACCGTAAAGTCATGGACGAGGTACGTATACTTTACATTTCTGAGCCGCATCGACCTGGTGACACTAACTAGCAGTGGTTCGGTCCAGAGCTATCACAGTCCACTTTTAATGGGCTAACTTTCAAATCCATTCACCAGCGTTTACTACGATAGGATGAGTAGAACTCAAGAGTTGGGAAAAATTCTCGAGACTAAGCAATCCCCCTTGTTTAACTGAAAGTTACATTTAGTTGGATAAGAATGTGCCGACATACCAGCGTTAAATTTGTGAACGGAATTGAAAAGTTATTTGCCCATTAGTACTGTGTCCACTCGCAGCTTCACGATTCCATAGCTAGCCTCAACGCATATAGAGATCTGAAGGTTGTTATTCAGCCAACTGTCCTCAGATGCTAAACTCCGAGGCTCTGTACTACACGGCTACCGAACTTGCAAGCACTGATAGCTACTGACTGATTGTCAACAGCTTCCCACTGTGGAACCAAATATTGCTAAGCCCATCATAATACATCTCAGTGGCCACTTGTGTTTTAAAAATAATCTGGATTCTCTGGTCGATCTATTGATGACCTGTAGTGTAGGCAAGAGCGGCAATCGAATCCACCCGAAATTCGAGTCGGTATGAAATGCTCGCGCATGTTTGGGATGTGCGAACGTGGGTTGGCAGTAGGCTCCTGGGACTAGCCATTTTCGGCAAGGCAAACGGTTATCAAAAAGCTGCACAGTGATGTGCCAATAACTGATCAGCGAGGAGCTTCTAGCAGGTTGCAAATACTCTGTATGTTAAAATGCTGTCACGGTCTGTCTGGACGGTCACAAAGAGTTACCGATGCGAGTACGAAATTTATTTTCTTCGCACCTGGGTTGTAGCGTTATATAGCATGCACCTTCGTTTGTTAGTAGTACAAGTACCGAGTCGAATGCTCGAGAACTAAAGGACAGGTCTCAACGCCAGGGAAACGAAGGACAAGAAACGACTTTTGAGAACTTGTTTATGCACTATGTGGGACAGACCACCAAGACGAATAAAGATGTACTTGCCGCCCAGCGGGTGTGGGTACAGGTCAACCATGCAAATTAGTGTTCGCGTTCGTTGCTCTATGTTTTCGCACGTCTTTTAAAGAATTTCATGCGATAGACAAATTTCCAGACCAGATGTCCCTTGCGGTCACTATAGTGGCACTCACTATCTTGTCTCTCGGATGACAAGACTAATAGTCTGTTTACAAAGCGTACAGAATTCGGATCAGTACCCTTGGTCGTGAAGGTTGTCGTGGAAGTCGTGGGAATGTCCCCTGCTGAGAAATCCAGACCATCAGTGTTAAAGACTGAAGTTGTCGAGAAGTGTATATAAGACCAAAAATCTTCATTCTCCAAAAATGGCAAAACTCTAGAAAAGATATAAAGTACATTTGTTTAGCGAATGGAATAGTAGAACGAGAAATCTACTTCGAATAGGCATATCGAACAGTTTCACCATCACGGTGATTTCGGTATACTCTGATCACTTGACTCGGTATTCACGTTGCCGGGTCTGTGCTAAATCTCCACAAAGCTGGGATATTAGCTCCACTCACTTTGTCTGAGCTGCAGCAAGCAACCTGGCAAGTTTGAAGTAAGTAGCTATGCTTCGATTTTTAGCTATTGATTGCAATTATGCAGAGTCAGCTCTAGTAAGCTATTAGGATGTAAAAATCGGGGAAGATCCAAATGACGAATTTTAAAGGAAGAGACCCAGTTGTGAAAAGCATGTGTTTCGTCTGGATTCGGAGCAGTGGCAGAAACAATGTATCTAAAGGCCTCAGTCGCTGTAGCAGTTGAGCTACAAATCCTCGCTGGGGAATTCGGAAATCTCGTTTTTGCACCCAGTTACACACTCATCTTTTTGTACTGTATGAAACTCATTAACAGAAGCCAAGATTTTAAAAATTCTCTCAAACTAACAAATACGTCAAACTACTTTTTGGAAATCCCAAAGGCCTTGAAAGCAGACATAAGAATAGTGCATGCAAGTAGGAAACGGACTCTCGCAAATAAAAACATCCACATCGCAACTTTTAAAAAGACTTGCGATCACGAATCCATCTTGCCCACTGATCTGAAATGCACAAACTACGCCGGTTTGAAAGTCTGCAACAATGTTTGCATAATTAGGTTCAACGCTGTCAACAATCTTCGTCCACCTCGCCCCCGAAAAGTCACCATATCCACGAGTATATATCAGTTATCGGGACGTAGGTGTTTACTTAAAAGTTACTGATAAGTAGTTTGACAGATTTGATAATTTAGAAGAGACCCAATTGCGAAAAATCTGGACTTCGGCTGGATTCGAACCAGCGACAGAAACAACATGCCCAAACGCGGCAAATGCTCTACCAGCTGAGCTACGAAGCCACGCCGGAAGCTCAGAAATTTCACATTTGGACCTAGTTACCCACCCAACCAACTGTGTCATATGGAATCCACCAAATGATCCAGCCGATTGACTGCCCAAGCAGGATTTCTCGATCAGTTCACGCTGGAATCCACCAACGCCACCGATGAGCATGTCATCCATGTCATCCGTTTATGTTGAAGTACTGCGATTGTGCAATAGACCTCTTCAAATAAATGTCTCCGATTAGTATTCCATTTGTGATTATGCCAGCTTTTTCGCAAAATCAGGCGACTGTTAAAATTCACCTTATGTTATTCTGTTCCTCTGTCATCTGAGGGTAGGTGCGGTCACGAGAATGTTCGACCCTTAAGGACTAACACTTCTCAAAACATAAAATGTCAACAGCAAGGTTGGAACAGACGGTCAGTTGCAACCGACTGTAAGTGGTGGATATGTTACATGGAGCCAGTAAATTCGCTGAGTTTCACGGTGTGGACGACGTTCGGTACTTTTATTTGAGTCCACTGCTCTGACACTTGAATGAGTTAGCCATCCATGAAGATAAGTAACGCGATCTATGACCTCACATGATTATCCTTGTTGCAAGTGTACCTAAAAGGCACTCACCGAATCGAGCACTTGCAATCGTACGTCAGTATGGTCTTGTAGTCTTGCAGTGAAGTTACATTAGAAATTCAGATTACGGGTAAGTATAACAGTATGTCCGTTAACAAATTATTTTTGAACTATATGGTCATCTGGCTTACATCGACTGGTCTAGTAAGAGAACTCTTTTGCCTTAATTTTGCGAATGAAAGCGTACAAATTCTGATCAGAGATGGCGCTCCTGGAGAGTGGGCAGTAGAAAAGAAACATACTTTGTGAGATAGATTCTCGAAGGGAATCACAGTGAATCATCCTGTAGTAAACTAAATATATCGTTTTGCGTGAACTGGGTCGATAAGCCATTGCTGTCTTTGAGAAATAAAGTATAACCAATAACTACCTATCGAGTTCATAACACCCCACATCTTCGTCCAATAAGCTTCGTCTGCGATCAGATCGAATTCTGTCGGGTTAAGACGTGTACACACACCCCAACCTCGTTCGACCACCCGCTACAAAAGAGAGTGAGTAGTCGAAACGAAAGTTAACTTATGGTTCTATGATGGGCGTCTTGAGAGTGGTCTGCTCTGGCAGTGGCGTACAAGCAAGATATCTGATAATCTCATGATGAGTGAGCGGCATTCTTTTGTCGAACAGTTCCAGAATTACTATCAAGCGGTCAAATCTCACCAGTTTCTAACAAAGCCACCTCGATATAAACGCCCATTTTTGTCTCATTGATTAGGGTCTACTGGAAAGTATTATGCAAGATCTGTACGTCACCTGTGTATATGCACCATTCTCTAACATAGTGGAGTATATGTAAACTTTAAGTGTCACTTAGCCGATCCCTGTCGTTCACTGAAAACAAGTTACTTCTAAACAACAAATGGAGACTTTGACTCCACATCACTATTATTCAAGTACAACATGAACGCGCTGGCTAGTTGACCTCACACGTTACAGCAGTACACAAAACTCAATTCATCCAACCGAATGGGTATGTATCAGTGAGTGCTAACAGTTGAACATTGAGTGAGAAATAGTCATCGTTCCGTCTGGCACGTGACTACTAACTTTATTTATCGACATTCGTAGCCTATCTTGCGCTGAAGCATGGGACTTAGTTAATCTGGTGAATACACTTTAAATTACCCCATTCAGCGATAGATTGGACTAGTGGGTGATGCGTAACGAAGACCAGCATTCATTACGCAGGGTCACTTAAATGGATGATTAGCGAAAGCTTCCGTAGGCAACCTCTGAGTTAAGTGGTACTCGCACAAATAAAATGTCTGTAAAATTGTAATAGATATGGGCAGGGCAAAACTCCTCACGGTGTACAATGTAGTCACACCTAATATCCCGTGCCTAGGTTGGGGCCGCGTCACAAGACTAAAATGTCACCTTTTTTGTCCAGACGCGTGTACGTTGTGGTCTCTATAGGTTAGGGTTTACCCTTACCTTGTCTGTCATTTGTGAGTCTTCTGGGGTACCAACTTGGAAAGGATATTTTAATGCTTAGTTTTTCGCATTGAATTCCACCTGATATCGCCGCTGCCACCTCATCATCTATTTAGACGCGCCATTTGAGCTTGAACACGTGGAGCGGCTGGCTGTCTATGCGGAGGTTTGATTGTGATTCAATCCCAGATTGTAAGAAATGGATACTTCCTTTTAACCTTTCAAAGGAAACGGTATAAAATCATGCGCAGATAAAGACGAGTAATCTGCGTGCCCCTTGCTGATCTGACCTTTCTTTGACGGCTGTCTAGATGCGAGGCTCATTAGGAAGGTCGTATAGAAATTACACCATTATTTAAACCCCCAGTCCCGTACTACGCACACCGACAATTTATCTGCGAATATTGCTCTCCAGTCCTGTCTTCCCAAGTTTTTCCCTGGCCCAGTGTGCGCTCAGGACTTTCCAACTTCAACACCCATGGAACCAAACTGTCGCGCCAGCTTGAGGAATATCCTGTCCGTCATTGAGTGATTCGGCACTTTCTCCCGCCAGCACTCCTCCTTCCGCCTCCGACTGGAATTCGATGCATGTCTGTGCTATCGACCGGATTCTTTGGATGCGCGTCTTAATTGGTGGGGTGACACGGTTTCTGACACCTCGGACCACCGGAAAATGGATGGTGTTCCACAAGCGGATGGGTCCAGAGGATCTGTGGCTGAGAACAGAGCACAGAGCTTTGCACGCGAAGTAGAATTTACGACGAAGACGACGATCCCTATTTGATTCGAGTGGACTATACTATGGCCTATGTGGACAACAGTTCGGTCCTAGGCCCGGGAATTCATTGTCCACCTACATGGGAATTCAATGAATTCAACTGTTTCTATTACTTTGGAATCCCAATGAGTTACAATGCTCAGGCTCATGAGTTTTGCCTTAGGCTAGGGAGGCTCCTGCCCTGCGATTTATTTACGCCAACGTCGAGTTCATCTAACATCCTCCTCAACTTTTCTTCAGAGTGGCATAAGGGATCGCCTAAAGCTAGCAAATTCAAGGTCTTGCTCGACATTTGTTATCGATAAGTATGCATATCGTTTACTATCTAGATGTTGTCAGTTGAACACCACCCACAACTGACTGAAGCTTTGATATCCCTATAGACTTTTCAGTCATCCCCTTCCTAAAAGAAACACTACATTCGGGCTTCGCTCTTGTTAGAGCTCATCACTAATGCGTATCATTGTCATGGTCAGGATTTGAGCCTAGATGTTTTTACTGGTTTGTAGGCTCTTGCACTTTGATCATTCTTAAAAGTGTCAATTACTCTATTTTTGTTTAGGTACACATTTTCTAACATCTCCTGTTGTGGTTTCGAACTCTTCTTCACTGTGTCTCTGTATTGCCTAGCAATTAAGTTGTTCTACTAAACTGTGCTGATAAGTTGTAATCACAACAATATGCCTGATATGGTTGATGTACAGGATATTGTCTTTCAGTATTGAAGACCTGATGACCGAAATATATTGCCCAAAACTCAAGGGCATTTCAGGAGTGGTAGACTCTGCCACAATCCGTCATGACAGCTTCAACAAAGTCAAGCAACGAACTGAAGCTTGTCTTTATGACCATATTGCTAGTCTTCCAACAGCTGAATCATCCGGGCAAATCTGAGGTGGTATACAAACATTAATACCAGCGTTAGCAATTCAGTTACTGTTGACGTGCACTAATTTCAAATCTGAGTGTCGATGTCCGAGTTGAACTTTTCTTATTGTGTTTTTATACCGCTCCACTATGTTTTATTTTTATACAGTCCTTACTGTTTTCTTGAATCAATCGTTTTTATATGCTTTCTCTCCCTGTAGTTTTTTTTAGCGTCATTCAACACGGAACCACGTGTGCCTAAGCGTGGTAGGGTCGGTCTAATCTGCAAAATTCCGACAATTCCAATTACCAGTTGGTGTTATGCACCGACCACTGAATTACTTAGGGCCTAGATTCGTGTATACTTAGCCACCAACCTGTACGAACAGGTCTTTACATAGATAATTTATAGAATCACAACAATCACTCATTATACTATACTTGATAGGGCTAAGATAGTGACAAACATGGCTAGAAAAAACATGGTACGAACGTATCATGCGGATTGGATGTTTGCACAAAGCTCGCGTTAGCAATTTTGAAATCCAGTCTTCCAATAAACGGAAGTGTCCGACCGGATACTAGTCACAGGTTCACGGATGAACCTGTTTGATGCATACCTGATCAGTATTCTGGCTGCATTCGCCGTGGCCAGTAGCAGTATTTGGTACAGTTATACAAAGGGATTAATCGAGAATTTAGAACAATAAACTAGAGTGTACGAACAATTGCTAATGAAGTTCAAAAATTGAAAGACTATTAATCACTTCATGACGAGATTCACTGAAGTTGGGGATGCCATTAAAAGCGTACATCCTGATGTTTGTATGAGCTATATAAAGTGAGGCTATGCAATTGGTTTCCATGCAAAACTGCAGTGCTTCATATTTTGGACTGATGCCTCTACTTAACTTTCCTGTAAGGATTGTACGAAAAGCAATACAGGAAACTACCTAGTCAGTTTTGGCGGAAGATTACTAAGCCGTCTCCTCTTAACAACCAATGTGCCCCGTAACGCTTAACCCATTGGTAATCATCATTTCTTCAGAACACAAGTCCAGGAGAAAGCGATCTTCGGTAAAGAGAGGATTCGATATGGGCAAACCGGAAGCACTGTAATGTTATTAGCATGACTTGTAAATGGATGGCACACAGCTAAGTCAACAGATTAACGGTTAACATTCATTAACTGTTTTGAGAAGATTTTCTATAACAGTTGTTTGAGTTAACCGGCTATGTGAGATGGGGATCAATCTAGGATTCATATAAGGAATAAAGGTTGAATAGGTTGGCGTTGTTTTTACGCATCCCAGTCTGCGTTGGAAAGTGCTCAACTCATCCACAGATCACGAGAACGACAATGTGACGAACAAGACTTGTTTCTGTGTTTGATCACCAGGCACAACACAATAAATATGGAAAATAGGCTGAGTCAGAAAAATGGTCAATAGAGGTTATAGACGGTGTGTTTGTTTTCAGTTACGCAATCACTGTTCCAAATCGTGGGCTTGATTGATTGTGGGCCAGGGGAGATTAAGTGTCCGCACGAACTTCTTCTGTGCGCAGAGGTCAGGGTTGCGAAATCGGACATTAATGTGTGCACTAATGTATGCACTAAAGCATTGCTTTCTCTAAGAAGGAAGGAGCAACTGCAGTAACTGCATGCTAGTGATACAAAAAAATTAATTGAAAAGTGGGGATATGACCTTGTGAGGGAGGCACCGTGGGCCACAGTCTGATTCCAGTTTAGCAAACCTATTACAGGCATACCTAAACGCGTAGCAAACAACAGCTGATTAACAGATACAGCAAAAGTTATAGTACCTTACCACACTACTGAACTTATTTCAATGGCTAAACTAATTCATATTCTAAAAGCGTGTATCATTTCTGTTCGAGAACTCATCTACACCGCATGTTCTTACAAGAAAGTCTAAGACATACATACGCAAAGGTCGGAAGAGTGTAACCTACAGGTTAAGCGGTTCATCTAATGCTGTAAATTCAACGAATGGCCTTGAAGATGATGAGTTAGACTGTGTAAAAGCTTAGTTTGTAGAGAGTGATTTGGGATGTGTCATATGGGTAGTTTGTTAAACCTCTTGAAAATCTATCTGCGGATATTCACTACGTATCCGACAAAACAACAGGACAAGATACGAGTAGTACAATTTACGAAATCCAAGCTCTGGAGGAAATACCACAGTCCTCATCTCAACCGAACTGTGTACTTCTGTCACTGCTAACTCGAAATGTGCACAGAAATTCCACTGTACGTTTTGACGAATCAGTGGAAAGATATCTCAATGCCAGAAGAGACCAGTCTCAGCCCCGCTCTATTTTATCATCTGTTGAAAGCGTTCAAAGACGGTGCATCAAAAAGTTGACACAGAACGAAAGAAGTCCATTTCACCGGTATCTCATTCAGATGGACTACCAGTCCAATTGGCCAATTTTTTGCACCGCCCCTTTTACCCCGACCATGGCTGACAATGTTAATTCAACACAGTGATTCATAAACAGTTTATGACTGCTGGCTTCCAATGGATTGCTACCGTGACTGTATACACCATATTCGTCAAGCTGTCCAATTCATATATGTGTGAACTCAGTGAAGAACCAATGAAAGAAAATCTTAGGGAATTCGTCATCTTTTTCAATCACAAATAAACAGGTTATCTACACTTAGCAAAAGCTTTGCTATCAAATCTTTTGCGGCTGTCGGAAAATGTGAACAGGTTTAAGCTGAATGGTAAGCGGCCTCGCCACTTTATTTCGCCTTGGCAACTTTGGCCATTAGCAACTTAAATTTTGTTGTAACTGATACTTGAAAAACACGAATGGAACGGAAGTGAGAGAATATACTGCGTGCTGTGTCAATGATCGTTATTCAGCACATCCTCGGTGAAGTCATAACGAGTTAAAAACGGAAGAATCTGCAGTTCTTTAATACAGTGGATCTAGTAATCACCAAAGCGTCTACTGACCGAAGCCAAATTGATCGCAAACATATCATGGACGGCGAATCAATCAGAGGGTTCCGAACTGTCAGTGTTCTGAACTGACCTACTGAATGGATTGTAGTGACAATGTAGGAAAAAGGATTCCCATATCCCGTCAACTATCCAGTCCAGAATTACTTCAAACACTGTCCACATCCACCGTTTGTGGCAGCCGTTTCCGGATTAGGCTATCATAGTGACCGGCGCCAAAGGACGTCTGCACACACAAACGGATTATTGCGCACCACTTATAGTTCCCTTCATATCTCGTGCCCAAATGAATAAGACTGGAAGGCGTGTGAGTAAATGTCTTCATGATCCAGCGTGTCAATCATAGTTAGCCATATGGTAGATTAGTATGGCAGTTAGATTCCTATGTCACAGAAACACAGATAGAGGGACTACCGTGTTAAGATCTAAACTGGGAATAAAGATGGTGGTAGTATAATATGAGAAGTAGTTTAGTATAGGAGTGTAAATGAGTGCATATTGTATGGAAGTAGGAAGACCAGCAAAAACTTAAATTTGCATTAGGATATTAAACAAAACCAGCATCCTACAGTTTAATGAAAAAGACGTTGATGGGAATAGTTGACAGACCTTCCATGACCCAAGTTTCTGGAAAAGAAGAGCGAGTGATCTACCGTACGACGGAGGCTCCCCACTGATACGAGTTACATAGCCATGTAGTCGAATAAGTATACCGACTTCTAACGCACCAGTCGTCTCCTCCTTGACGGCATACTGTTCGTAGGGTGATGGCCTACCAATCCAGGACTGCCAGCGCATTCACTGTCACATTTGTCCTGACACCATATGGTCACATCAGGGTGACTTAAGGCCCCTTAGTTCCTTTATGATTGGGCAACTGTCGCTGGCTGAACTTTCACGGGTTTGTTCGCCTGGCACTCCCCTAAACAGTCCGCTTCAAGGTTACGCTTCTCCATGATCTAAGATCCATAGTATAATGCAAATGACTTACTTGGACAGTATCATGACATCGCATCCCCTGATCATCATAATTTCGCTTACTTGATTTTACCTGCTCATAAAACAACCACTTGGAAACCGTTTGCCACTCTTCAAACAGAAATATCCTAGCCAACGAAACTGGCTGAACCCCAGAATGGCTTTAATTTTGTCTGTGTTCGCCTATCGAAGCACTTCAGTGTTCATAGCAGTGTCCAACCTACCCCCAGATGCGCCATAGACAGTGAAGATGGAAACGGATCAGCTTCCGCTCATTCTGTTGCTGTAGTATCAGACAGATAACTTGATCCTTATTTTCATGCCGCGATCCTTCTGAACGTCTTTTAAGACGTCCGCAAAGAGTGTTAACCTTGGTCACGTGAACTCGTAATTCGCAGTTCGTGGACAGATCCGTCGACAGATTGCTACCCAAGTAGCAAAATTGTGTGCAGGCGTCCACAATTTCTCCATTACTGCGGATTCTAGGTGTAAGCACAGCGACCACACCAGGAGAAGGCTGAAAGTAAAAAGTGTCTTGTATTTTTCTCCAAACCAAACTTCGCCGCCGCCATCACGAAGAGTCGTAGTCATTTGCCGAAGTTTCTCTTTACTGTGCGAAAATGATACGCTGTTATCTGCGAACAATAGCATCCAAACGGTCGAGTTAAGTAAAAGACGTGGAATACCGAAAAATCGGATTCATCCGGCGAACATCCGCACGGTATCCAACTTGAATACCATCCTGCAAGTTCTGACGAGCAGCTGTTAGCCTTAAGGTCAAATATCAACTAAACGGGGCTGAGACTAAGACCCAACCCAGCTTCACGCCACTGACAATGTTCAGACCCCGTAGGTCGATTCGCGCGATCGCTGTTTTGTCTTCATACCTGCAAGCGGTATTTTAATTAAATTAAAAGACCTACCTGAACATCCATATTTACCCGTCAACGTCTGTAATTTTTCCAGGTTAACGGATTCAGACGCCTTGATGAGATCCACAGAGAGGGCACACAACGGCTAGTTGCGCTCACGGCACTTTTCCTGGGGCTGGTAAGTAATGAGCACCATCTCACTGGACCGGAATTCACACTGCCGCACTGGAACATTCGTCTCCAAGATTTCTGCATTTAGTTGTTCAGGCAACCTTCTTGATAGAACATCTCCATCACGGCTCAACAGGCCAATTCTGCGATAGTTGTTTGTGCTCTGTTTGTTGTCCTTACAACTAACTGTGGGTAAACTGAGAGCACCATTGAATTCATGCCTGGCTGTTTTCTTTTCCCAAATGAAGTGACCTGACTTGAACAAAGCACGATCTGAAGCTGCTTTAAATGTTCCCAAAGAAACCCATCTTCCCCCACAACCCTTCCGATTTCGCAGTAGTCCAATGGCACTCTGAATATTCATCAGTTCCGGGGGGAGAGCAAGTGCGGGTTATGCACTGCCAACAATCAGTCGCAGCAGGTTGATTCAATGCGCTGCTGTGACGCTCGCACCAGACACACAAAATGCCCTCCGATTTGTGTGCACGACGTGCCAGAGGACTCGTCCACTAGTGCTTCTGTAGGCTGGACGGAAGGAAAAATTCGCCCTCAGCAAACCAAAGAAGTCTCCGTGTTGCTGGCAGTAGGCACAGCTTTATATCAACTTATCTTGTTTTTTTCAATGGTCGTCTTTGATTCCGCTAGACTGTTCGATGAGTTGACGGCGAACACTCTGGAACGTGACTATTTGGGCTTCTCTATCTTGAATCCATATCGTGTTAGAGATAGCTACTTTGCTGTTACAGAATCAGTCCGGTCGTTTCTGGCTGTCAATAAATATCGACTCGTGCTACCACGTACCATCAGGAGTAGTGGCTTCAGGAGCAACTTTGAGATGAATGGCATCTGTCCGCTGAAATACTGTCCACATTTTGCAGTTTTCAGTCACCAAAATAAGTAGATTTGCAAACATGAGAAACAATTGATTTCTGACCAGCTTGTGATCTGTGCAATATCCAGTCCCAAGCATCACTTGCATTCACTCGTGAATGTCGCGCTGTCGCACAATCACGTAGTCAAGCAAATGGTGATGACCACTTCGTGGGTGGGTCCAACGTCGTGATGTCGCTCGCATCCAGCTGGAATCGGGTGTTCGTGATAGCCAACACATGTGGATCAAACGATTACCATTCGCACTGACTGCACCAAATCTACAGGATTCGAGGTCTCCCGAAAAGGTTGCCAGGTCGCGCTCACCTTATGCGTTGAAATCGTCCAGGTTAAACAGTCGGTCACCCATCGGTATCAAGCGGATTGTGGTTGACAGCTGATCATAGAACTGTTACTTTGTCATCGATGTGATGAACTGTTGGATCACGAACACAGATAAACGTGGCAGACTTACTTCAATTGAGTCGTAGACGTATGGACCTGATGCCGTGCGATTCGTTTAGCATCAGGGAATTTGTGTAGTCGGCA
>LOND01000145.1:105998-116690 GCA_014220965.1 Paragonimus kellicotti | reverse complement strand
TAGGTACTGAAATAACCGAGGGGAAATACAAGAAGGAAAACTGCAGTGCACTCTAGCATGATATGTTGGTTTCCGTACATGAACATGGCATTGACGGTTGTTGCTTCTGGGGACTGGTGGTATGTGCAAATGAGTGTTTGTGTGTGGGGTATCGTTGAAGCTAATTTTCTGAATAAGCATTCTTTGTGCCGTCCGTGTTCGCGGATCAGAGCACTCAGGCCCCTAAGGAATGTTTGAACCCAGAAATTTTCGGGCAGCAGAATAGCAGTGTCCATTGTTCAACCCGGAGAGGAGTCCAAGGGCTCAGCGAGCGAGGCACCGCTGGTTTGACCGGCGTACATTAGAGTAAAGCTTGTCACAGCCATGTGTGATGATTGTTTACTAACGTTCTGCGTACTATGGTGATGCATTCTGCTGTCGATGCAAAAAATATCTGGTTGTGATCAGGCAAGACTGCTATACTGCTTTTTCCTAAGTGAAAGTGGATCCACTTCTTCCTTCCCGAAGGTTTCGAGTATAGTTCTGAGAAGCTAATTTCATCAAAGGTTATTACCAACGCAATGTTCGTATCTCGTGAGTGTAGTCTGTGGTAGGAATGTTTTTTCGGGGGGGGGGGGATGTTTACCAAAAGGGAACTCTATGGTGCACTAACAGTTACTTCAACTGACAAGGAGCAAAGTGAATGAAACAGGATAGAGGACTTTTGATTCGATCATCATACTGACACTAACAAGTCGACGGTTTCCTAGATGAAAATGGTGACTTTCAGTGGAAATTCAGTGTAGACCAGAGTTCGTTAGTCGTCCCGATATAACAGAATGAATAAACCACGAATGAAGTGATAGATCACGACTCCATAATAGGATACACCAGCTTACATGACCTTAGCTCCTGCTGTTAGTTATCAAAACTGTTACACAAATCGTAGGCCTCCGTCATCGTGGCGACCGAAATACACCCCCACCCAACCGAATGTAATGCAGTCACTTACCCTTTTGACAAAAAAATGGAATGCGTTTCTCACATTCGTATGGCTCTAACCACCCATTTCTTGTTGTTGGACATTGACTCAGCAATGGGACTTCGCTGTAAATCCACGCTCGACTGACCCACGTGTATCGATTGATCCACGCGTAGTTGCAATGTTCCTTCTTGTATTTCCCCTTGGTTATTTCAGTACCTAAATACGTGCCTCTGTCTTGCTACTGACCATTAGTATTGTGCGATCATTCGTCCTCTTTACATGGGCACTCCGACGGTATTCCAACCCTTTGTAATCATGCTCTTGCACAGTAGTAAAGACTAGACAGTGTGACGCCGACTTGTTTGTTGCTTGTTTTCTGCGTGGTTATCTGAACCGTTTGGAAACACCATCACTGTCCACACCTATGTGCGTGACTCTTTTTCAGCATATGATGGCTGAGTAACCGGTGCAACAAGGTTCGAGCGGGATCCTCTTGATAGTATACGTTCTTTCAGTGTATCACGGTCAGTCTTGATGTGGCCCCAGTAGTGTTAGTCAACATACGTTTATTTTAACTATTCTTGTTTAATGAATTTATTTTACTCAGTGTTTTATTCGCACGCTTCAAATCATATGGGACTAAAATGCGCTGCTCAAAAAGGACCAAATTCACCGAGGAAGCACCCTTAAGATCAGCTGAAGGTGTTGCTTTCTGGGAGAAGTTCGTGTTTTATCATGTATGAGGTATGCGGACGTTCACGAAAGCTCTTCATTCAGCGAAAAACAACTTTGATATCACAACCAGTACTGAACACACACTATGCATCAAGATGCATCTTATTTAATAAATAACCGCAGGTAAGCCCCAGAAAATGATTTTAATTAAAGCATCTTGATTGGAATCTAAGTAGACGTTTGCTGGTTAATTCTACAACTGAACACTAAGATCCAATAGTGAAGAGGTATGGGTGCAAGGGAATCCAAATCCAACGCCGTCATAAAGCTGTTTCATCCCTCTCCGTTAGAATAAAATCATACGCGAAGTGATCAACTAAGTATTATCATGTAAATCGCCAATTCCAGTAGCACATGCAACGATTCTCGGCAATCTTGGAAACCTAATGCATCGCCAATTAATACGCTGTCCGTAGAAGAAAAGTTATTTTTAACGACTGAAGGTAGGTGGCATTCAAAATAGACAGGTAAGTCCTTGGAATAGATAGCCACCCCGAAGTTGACTGTCTTTGCATCTTTGGACAATATTTAAAAGTTATTGGTAACGGGAATAATCTAATCGCATGATGCCATCGGTTATTGCTTCAAAGGCTAACTACAACTATTTAGCATATTGATTCTTCGTATTCATTCTCATTGGTTAAAGGAATATCGTAAATTTGTATCGGAATCAGATGCTCATTTTTGACCGTATTATGAAGGTAATAAAGAAAACTGAGCGTAGTATACTTGACCACAAATCCACTGTAGTGACGAAGATATTTCTACTTATTTTAATGGGCGCATGTGACGTAGTTTATCGAGATTGCCCAGGTATAATAAATTGGCGGAAGAGGTTGTCAATGAAGCCGTTGCGCGTATTCCACATGATCACAGTCCCCAACATGATCGGTTAGTAGGGTTGTTGTCTCGCTCGACTGAATTCACTTAAATCCTGAAAAGAACTGGCCGATTTATTCTAGACAGGTAGTAGATTTCTTTCTATCTATAACAGCCATGAAGTGTTGATTGCGGTGTTTTCCAGTCTAAGTAGTGGGCACAAAACCTACATTAACTAACGAGGTAAACGTAACGGAGATTAATAGGTCAAATAAGAGACAGATACAGTAATCATACAGCATGTACAAATGAATTGTTTCGATCTTACATGAACGACCTCGAGAACTGTATGAGGGGTAGAGGGCTGTCGTTACTAAACGGGGAGTGACGACAGTAATCAGCTAAGGTTGAAGGCTATCGTTAAAAGGATAATGCACTGTGACTCATTGTTTGTTTGTTTTGTCCATAGGTGACGAAGACACAAATTAGCGCCTATACAACATTTCGTGTCAGGTGGAACAATTTTAACTTAGACATCTTAGGAAATGTGTACGTATGGCCTCCCAGTTGTTTAATAAAGGTTGATAGCTGCCAGTTTGATCCTACTTTCTGCCGCTCAATTTCGAACTCATTACAATTCCTGTTTTTGTTTGGGCACTAAGTTGAGAGTTCGCGGAAGTGCTGTCCGTTCGACAACAAAATGGGCGCGATTAGCCATCGATTCACCCGCTGGTAGATTTCAGCCCTCGCTCGCTGTCGGCATATTGGCGTGCACGTTGGACAGGCCGGATTAACACACAATACGATCGATGGCCACCGTTCTCTGGCCAATCAAAAATGGGTTTGGTCTACGAAATCGCTGTAAACAAAGGTTTGAACTGTATGTCGATTGGTTGGTTGAATCAGTCCACTGACCATGGACTTCCTTTGTGGATCGTGTTTCTTGCTCAGGCCACTGAAAGTTTGGTCGGCCGAACAACACCGTGGTCGGGGTGGTGGTAGGGTACTAGGTGAGGTAAGGCGGAGTAACTGCGTGCTTTGTGTAACAGCTGTTTGGCCCGGTTAGGAACGGAGAATTTTTCGATCAGAGATTGTAATCTGTTGAAATTAGTTTTCGAACGATAAACATAAATGAAGCCTGAATAAGGCAATGAGAAGACGTAAATCATGTGATGTTCTCCGGAGTAACATTTCGTACATTCTGATCACACATGGACATGTAACTAATTTTAAACATTAAGATAAGGTTATCAGATGTCATTCTCAAGCAGTTTTAACAACTAAGGCTGTTACCACGGTAACTACGTTTCCAACCACTAACGTTAACTGTTTGCAAGGGTGACCTGAAAAGCGACTTACAACTCCATCACTAAGACTCACTGGAACCTTAGACTTGTTCGGACTACCTGATTCTGTAGGTCAACATGGGTTTAACGAGTAAACAGATTGGCGGATTAGTCAGTATATGATCGATACCGATTAAGGAATCATAGTTTCAAAACCGATGTGCAAATAATCCGTAAGTATGGTCGGTGGTGACCTTCCTCCTTCGATTCATTAAATCGCTTTAAAACGGGTGAATAAGATGGACCACAAATCTACCTTTCTTAAACATAGTTATGCAGTAATGTAGGGAGTTAAGTTTTGCAGAATTCATTCTACCCATAGACGGACGTTAGTGATTAGAGGTTAGCACAGAAAGAAACTGCGAGTAAACTGCATAATAATAATAATAATAATAATAATAATAATAATAATAATAATAATAATAATAATAATAATAATAATCGTTATCGTACGTTATGCCTTGAAACAGAGTTCCAAAAGGTACTAAATATACTAAGGAAGTGGAAACTGCAGACATAAGTTATGTCAGAAAAAAATCAGAAGTTATCTGTTATGTTCTGAATGAAAGATATAACAGGATTTTTAATGAATGACAAGACATTCAATTACGATGCACCATCAGGATCGTCAACCCATTCACAGACCTGTTGCACACATACAGTTGAGTGCAGGTTTGACCAGATTTCTGTATTAGACAGACCACACCTGATCTCCAAGCCATAATAGGCGCTCATTGAATGACGAGTATGAGCACCAAGTGATTCCGCAAGTGTCAGTCACTTATCGGATAGAGGTCACTGAGCTGGAAATGGTCGAGGTCACCAAACGATGGTTAAGAAGTACGTAGGAGCGGTTAGTCATACAGGTAATCGGAATTACGAAAACCGAGTAAAGCCTCCTTTGGCACACTACGGTCAGTTTTGTATTGATCAGGCCGACTTACACTGATGATAAGATTAGATCAGCAAGCCAGACAGCCGGTACCAAGATTACGACTGTCAATCCTTTTTCTCAACAGTATCTGACCTTTAGTCCGTCTGAATCGAGTGATTATATCGATTTTTTTATGCCATGCTTCCATAAGCCCCAGTTTGCCAGTGTTAGTGACGCCAGCATAATACTGGCCCCTGTCGTTTCACCTGTGACTTTTCGACCCATTGTCTCCAGGTGTGTCATTCACTCTTTGCCGGCCCTAAATGCTCCCTGGTTGTCAAGTGGTTCGGAAGTAGCTCCTAAGTTGAAAATGAAATGTCATCACCAAATAAAACTACCGTTCACTTGCAGGTTAGTTATGATGGAGTAGTCTCCCAACGCAGCAGGTTTAAGTGTATTTAAATCATGCAATTAACTGCTTCCACAATTACAAGTGCTTCGTATTACCTAAACCCTGCAGAGTTACTTGTGAGGTTACGTTAGTATTGTAACTCTGAGAGATCGGGATACCACAAATTGAAGACAATCAACAGACTTTACCGAACGGCCAGAGGATTTTTTCCTGAAATGTTGTCACAACGCACTTTAGTGGATGGGTTATCACTCGACTCAACACTCGAATTCCATACGTAATTTTTTCAACCACCTTCGTCTTTAGGCTTATATTACTTCATTTCCGTGCCTAGCACCTCAATTTCAGTGACTCTTCCTGATGGAGTATTCGGGTTACAGGTGCAATTATGCAAAGCTATTTGTCCGATTTCGACCAGGTCTAGAAAATTCACAATAAGCAATATTTTGAGGGAAAACACTAAAGAGTTGAAGCGATGAGATCAGCAGGGAACATTTTTGGTCGTCCCGGTTGAAAATTCGAAGACCTGGTTGTCCCAGTGTGTGACTTCTCTCGGTGCATGCATCGTTTAAATCAAGTCTTCGTATCGGCCCCATAACAGTCTGCAGCACACTCGCTTGTCCAGCAACTGCTGACATATCACTCTTCGTCTCAACCTCGTCACCTACACTGTACCGTCTATTAACATAAGAAAAAAAGACGGAGTCTTATTGATCGAACCACAAATCTCACAATTTTAGCATATTGTCAATAAGTGCAAACGTATGGAAGTCCTAATCCGTTTAGTCAATGGACGGAATCTACTGCATTATTGACAGGTTCCTGTTTCCCATCTTCAAGATTACGCTCGATTCTTCAAGGGGTAACTGTAAGCACCAAGCAAGCTACTTATTTTTGTAAGACTGATGGACTTTCGGGGGACCTCTAATTCAATTTTGGTTTCCAATGGTCAGAGTGATATTTCGGGTTGAACGTCCACGACAGAACACAAACGTTTGGGCGTATTCGTCTGATAACTTTGGTTTCGATGTTCCCCGTTTTAGTGCATCTACGCGATCCGTCGCAGCAATTGATCTACACGTCCGTGTGTTTATTCCCAATCGTTGGGCAATGGATTTCGGGTTTTCACCTTGACCAGCATGCTGTACAATTCTTTTTCTGTCCGCATTGCAAATTCCTCGTCCTTGCTTACGCCTCTCCACGTTACGCCTGCCACGATGTTACCGTCAGTACTTGGCAAGTCTGAGTGCGAACTCAGAACGCGGGAGGAGTTGTACCGGTGGTTTAGTTTACAGTGCTTGCGGACCGCGTCTGAGAATGCGTTCCGTTTGCGATCCGATCCCAACCGAATATACACACACAGAATTGGTTCGTCGTTTGTGTTGCGTGCCTAGTCCCGACCTTCATCCTTGACAGGCCTCTCAAGCGTTGGTCTCAATCGCGCACCGTAAGTGCACCGAGTAGAGGTAGCTGTCACGTGGCCCGGTGGTTCGGTGCGTAGGTGCAGGATGTGGGCGAGACTGATGGATGGTTGGACGTGGTTGCTAAACCAATGAACATGGACAGGGAAGATAAGAAGTCGATATGGTTGGTAGGCAGTGGACATAGGTCGATGAACAAGAGGCACCCAGGACCACAGCTTCAGCGCAGCAATGGCTATCATGGTCAGGTTTGGGACAACTTATCCGTTTCTTACGTAATCGCCCTTGTCAGCTATTATTGTTCCCGACTGAACAGCCGTTCTCCTACAGTAAATAAACTGTCGTACTGCTTTCTACAAGTGTTATAATCGGAATGCAGCTTTGAACGATACATCTGTGGCACTCTAAATCACACGTGGTTCGTAGTCACCGGATGTGTGTACATGACATGCTGGAATATGCCTGTGACCGATTGATAATTCATAAATTCAGGGCAGCTTGTGACCAAAACAGTAATCTGATTAGTAGGGGATTTTGATTTCCATATAAATTGAACATCACCCACAATTGATCGCAGCTGTCGCATTCCCATAGACTTTCCAGTCGGCCCCTTTCGAAAAGAAGCACTAGACTCGAGTTTCGCTCTCATTAGAGCTCGTCAGTAGTGCATATCCTTGCCACTGCCGGGACTAGAACTCCGGCCACGCTTTCATGAGGCAACCGTGTTGACCACTGCGCCACTGACCTCACATTAGGCACAGCTGAATCATCAGTCACATTCGTTTGTGAGGAATGCTCTCGGATGTCTGTGGGAATGCGACAGTTGTGATCAATTGTGGGTGATGGTCAGTTTATACAAGTAGTAATCACTAACTGGGGATTAGGGACTTTTAGTGTTACGAACAGAACACCACCTACATTTGCATTCAAGTAAGCGCTTCGACCTGCTCCACTTTGACTAAAAGCATCAGGCTTGAGTTTCACACTTATTAGAGCACATCAGTAGTGCATATCCTCGTACGGATCAGAATTTGCACTCCTGTCCTCGTGCTTGTGAGACTAGTGTGTTAACCACAACGCCAGTGACTTTACGCTAGGCATGACTGAATGACCATATCCAAACATTCAACCACACCCTTGTGGGCATAGCGTTCAGGTTGCCCGATCATTTTGAAAGGAAGAAAAACGGAGACGTTCTGTACATTCCAATCGAGACGCCGATGATCAGGAACTTCTCAGTAAGACTGAAGCCACGGACCTCACTGGACTAACTGTGTAGTGCTGACAAACGAGTGTGGCTGAGCTTTTATGTATGATACTTCAGTCCTGTCTAATGTGTGGTTAACGGCGCAGTGGTCAGCAAGATCGCCTCACGATAGTGAGGCCAACGTTCTAATCTTGGATGTGCACAACCATCCCACGGACATGCGCTGCTGACGAGCTCTACCACGACAGAGGCTCGAGTATCGTGCTTCTTTTCAAAAGAGACTGACTGAAAATACTATAGAAATATGAGATCTGTGATCAGTTGTGAATGATTTTCAACTAATAACAGCTGGAAAATGTTTTAGTTGGTGGCTGACGTTTGAAGGAGTTGGACTTTTATAACCACTAACTTTACAAATTGATCGTACCTCCTACATTGATGACATTTCATCTTTAACTCAGAAGTTTCTCCAGATCGAGCAGTCTGTGTTCATAAGTTGGTTATAAGTTGAACTTTACTCATAGCTGATTGCAGATTTCGCAGTTGCATAGAATTCTCGGCCAGGTCCTGCTGAAAAAAAGCACTAGCCTCAAGTTTCGATCTTGTTAGGACTCATCACTGGTTCATCTTCCAAAAAAAGGTGTTACCCTCCGACAAAAACCGCAAAGGGGACTTGTTAGAAAGACCAACCTATGCTACATCGCGCCGACTGAACGTTTCGCCCCCAACAAGACGAAGACCTGCTTGACTGCCCCGCAGTTATCGTTCGGGCATCCACACATACCTTTTTTATACAGTTAAGTGTTTAGTGACAACTGGCCACATATAGAAACAACGGTGCGGCATATGACGGAAGACATACGAAGTAACAAAATGGGAAGAGGCCACCTGTGGACCTGGATGATATACAGGCCAGCCATACGTGAAATGTGATCAGCAGGATGCTAATACCCCTAGGCCTGGACCTACTCAGCAGGTACCTGTTATCTTTAGGGTCCTAGCGAAGTTTTCCGTTACAGTTGTAATTACTTTCTATGCCTAACAGGTTGCTTGTAACAGTGTATACAAACCAACAATAACTGAGCAGGAACAGAGCTGTTTCAGGTCTAGGCAGTTTGCAACTCATAGCAGACTGAAATGTTGATCGTGTGCGTGACGTTCTTCGTTCGTCTGTCAACTGAACACAAGCATCTGCAGTGAATCAGACCAAGTTTCTTCCCCCATGAGATAGCACTTAGTTCGAACGTTCACACACTTCATTTTGTGAATCATCCATCAGCCATACCGAAGTTCGTTTTGAGTGGGTTGAGAATCGGAAGATTAGCGGAGAATTGGAATGTTTAAATAACCCTCAGCCTACAAACGTTGCGGTTATTAAAATATAAAACTACTGCCTGGCTTGTGGTAAAATTAACAACAGTGTACAACACACGCAGTAAGGCAAATTAGACGGTTAGTGGTAGTTGGCAGCGCCCCTTAATACATCAGCCTAAATGTACAGGAGAGCATGCATACTGAATATCACCTCTATCTCAGACGCACCGACTAAGGTCATCACACATATTCTCATCTTCAACCTGATTCGTCAGCTAACGTGTTAGTTACCTCGTCCTGTCAATCTTAATATGTAACAGCCACAACTGAAAGGCCGACTATGTATCGATCCCTCCCCTCAAATCGATCTGTACATTTCGTTTTGACATAAGGTAGAAAAACAACTGAGTTTTTTTATTGAGTGTGGCCTAGATTTACTAATCACTGGGTCTCCAGATTGAAGTAGATACGAAGAAAAATGCATTCAATCAATGCTAAAATAAAAACCATGACTTACCACTCGTCTAGCTTGGTTACATGAGATAAAAACTCACGTCAAGAAAACCACGTACATTCTTTTTTGCTACGTGGAGTACGGATTCTCCGTTCTGTAAAAATAACTGATTTACAGGATAGCAAGCAGGTTTGTTTGTCATGTATCAGATAGCATTAACTGACCCAGATGCTCAAGAATCATCTGTCACTCCTAACTGCAGGTTTTCTCCCCTTTAATCATTCATCTCTACTCGTCTATCATCCGCGTGCAAATGTTTCACAGATGCACAAAACATCGGCCTCATCCACTCGGTACTTGCAGAGGACGAGTTTGTCCAACCCAGAGGTTGAATATCGAAGTCAAAGGCCAGATTATTTTGGCTCGAACGCAACACCTCTCAAAATGAAACCTCTTGCTTGTATAGGATAGAGGTTATGTTTTTCTGTTGCCTAGATAAATTTGACATTGAGTCAATGAGTTCTGTGAACGTTTTTAAAAGAAACGATTAGAGTGTTTGTTGTTAATCAGCTTAACCATAGCGTATCCAGTTGGCTCAGAAATTCAGCGTTGGTCGAACCTCAGTTACAAAAGTTATAGAGCTGGATTTTAGTGCTTTCAAATTCTATCATGGAGCGTAATTGAAGAATTTGCATTTCGATTACAGAATCGCCTATTGTGATCGGTTTTCATCAAAACGGATTGATCAATCCCTAATTTCTAGGGTAGCATTTACGCAGGTTAAGATGCCTTCTACTTTCAAGTGGGTAGCAATCGTAAAGCTCAGGTCTTCAGGACCCACATGTATCCTGAATTACATAATTCCCTCAGCCCTAAAGTAGTAATATGCAACTTGCAGCATATTGTTTTTCATTATAGAGTATCAATGTGACGTGAACCTAATGAAGAAATCATCGTCAGGCGTTAGTCTTTATAGTAACAGTTAAAAAAAGACATATCTGAGTATGACGTTGTCTTATGTCTGAAAAATTCAGTTCACTTGTGTGAATGGTACCTGGAAATGCATGATGGGCAATGCGACTCATTTCGAACAACCACTCCAAATGGGCATCCACATTACGCCTCGAAAATGCGCTGGTTAACGCT
>LOND01000145.1:85145-105248 GCA_014220965.1 Paragonimus kellicotti | reverse complement strand
TATAACTAATTCGGTCGTGCCTAATGTGAGGTCAATGGCGCAGTGGTCAACACGGTTGCTGCTCATGAAAGCATGGCCGGAGTTCTAGTCCCGGCAGTGGCAAGGATATGCACTACTGACGAGCTCTAATGAGAGCGAAACTCGAGTCTAGTGCTTCTTTTCGAAAGGGGCCGACTGGAAAGTCTATGGGAATGCGACAGCTGCGATCAATTGTGGGTGATGTTCAACTTGAAACTTACCAAATCCCCAACTACTCATCAGAAATCTCTAATTACTGTTCGACCAGACAAGAGTTTTGGAGTGATCGTTTTGGATCGTGCGGAGTACATAGGCATGCTGTCTTCTGTACTGTGTGTTCAATCCAGGTTTCGACTCTAGCGATGTAGAAAAACAGGTAACGAAATAATTGCGAACACTTCTGGAAGGTTCTTAAAAACCACAGGAAGTGCAAAGTTTTAACTGTGTGTTCTTCCAAAGACGCACAAAACAAACGTTCCTCTGAGACTGTTTCTATCTATGACCAACTCGCCACATCGCATACTCGTCAAATAGTTGGCAAAACTCCTGAAACCAGTTCGTTATTCGTTTGCCAAATATAGCATAAATGACAGTTTTGAACTAGTGAACTTAGTGGACATCATAAACATGGAATAGAAATACCTTGCTTTCATGAATATGCAAACCGACTGCGCGAAACGATTCAGTATCTACTGGATTTTATTGAAGAACGCGACACAAGTATCGGTTTGTCCACTAGCGAACTAGAACGACTCATATCTGTGCACTTCGAATATTAGCTTTTTGTTCCAGATAATTCCTATACACATAGAAGCGTAGCTATGGGAAGCCCCTACGACCGATTCCAGCTAATGTTTTGTCTTCAAGCTTGAAAATCGACCCTCTAGTTTTATGAGTGTATTCCCACCATACAGGACATACGTGGATTTCACTCGTTATTATGAACAAACGCCAACAGGTAACGATGGGGCTAGGCGTAATGAACACTTTTCACGGCAATGTTCGCACAAGCCTGAATGGAAAACACAGTAATTCACTATCGTTCCTTGATATCCTTCTAGTTAGAAGGTGTGATGGAACAGTTTAACGGTCAGCCTTTCATAAATACACGTGGAATGGCCAGTACTTGCACTTCAACAGTTTCTTGTCGATCAGTTATAAGCGTGGTCTAGCCCGAACACTTTTTGAGCAAACTAGACGCAGTTGTTCTGAGGAAATGCTGGAGACTAGACTGAACACTCTATAGGATGCGCTGGTGTAAAACGGTTACCCCCTTGGTTTATTAAGAAATTCAGTCAACCAGCTCAAAAGGAACAGATGAAACTAGACGTTCCCGGAAAGTTAGTAGCTCTGAATCTTCCCTTCAAAGGGTATGACGTGAGCTTACTACTACAGAACCGTCTTCAGACAGCTATCAAGCGGTCTTTAACGCTGCTCAGTTGGTTGTATTTTACAGAACGTTCGCATCCCAACACCTCCAGTCAAACAGCCGGTGTGTCCGTCCGCCAAATCTCACGTCATCTACCAATATCAGTTTTGGTGTGGACTCACCTACATTGACAGAACCGGGTACCAGTTGCACACCAGAATTAGCGAACGTATGTCGAGCTGGGTCAAACGCCAGATTACGCAGCGATCGATCGATATTACGTCAATCGCTGTCATCACCACCCGAACCTACAAGCAGCCTGCCTCAGCCATTGCCCGACACTTGTTGTTGAGGTGCCATCAGCGGGACACTGTCAAAGAGTTTAAGGTTCTCCACACGACCCCTAACCCACGCCTCCTTCGATATGTCGAGACAGTTGTTATCAGATGGAACAGGCTCGTTTTGTCCATCCAAAAGCAACTGTTGGCTACCCTTTCATTGTTCTGGATATGCTGGGGTCTGTGTACCAACAGACGATTGATATTTCAATGTAATCTACTTTTCGGTTTGGCTTTGGTTAGATAAAATTTAACAGCCTGTAATATGCACTCGTAAAAATGCAGCGAAATCTGCCATGACATAAATCGTGTAATATAAAGTTTCGAACTTATCAGGGGAAAAGCTTGTTTCCCATCGAGACATTTATCAAGAACTCTTACTAACGTTTATGTACCACGTTAGCCGAGACACATTAAAGTAACACAGTTGGACTGTGCGATTCAGGCAGAGCATACATTTCTGTGTTGGTAAGCCCAACCATGTGTTGGTTTACAGGTGTTGTTCACTAGCCTGATCCTGTTAGGGTAGGTTCTAATATTCGAGGACCGCAAAATGATGTGGATTCCACGCTTTGTTACTGTAGCACACTTCTGGGGCAATCTGTAGACCAATAAGGACGAAAAGAGTGATCGGCCCGACAGCATTCCGGTTAGGTTGGCTTCGCGGTCTATTCTATTCAAAAAAAAACTCGGAGAGGTAAGCAAGTTATGTTGTTATGGTGACTTCATGTTATGTGCATGGATGGATTATAGAAAAATATTCGTGGTGGGTGAAGAATATGTGACCTGAGTCCGTACTGCCCACTTGAACGCCCTAATAAGGATGATAGTTTCTATACCCTTCCAACTTTAAGATGTTCCGCTATCACCTTACTGTGACTTGATATCAGATTACAATACCCCCCAAGAGGCTTGCGTGTTATTTCTCTATGCTCTAATTGAGTGGAAAATAGAAACGGGAACATCGTATCTGGGGTCCAAAACTGGCACTCCTTCTAACTTGGTCAGATGAGCAAACTACCAGTAGACCACGGTAGCTGGTTAACGCTGGGGAAGTGAGCAGGAAGTTTAGAAGTATCAAAGTTGAGCCTAGTTATGCACCCAATCCACTGTCTCATATGGAATCCACCAAAAAATCCAGGAGATTGAATGTGTTATTGGATTCCCTACTGAAGTGACAGAAGTCCTACTTGAGCGGTCAGTCTCCCAGATCTTTTGGTAGATTCCATATAAGACAGTGGTTGGGTGTGTAACTAGGTCCAATTTTTACATTTCTAAACTTCTGGTGTGTCTTCGTAGTTCAGCTGGTAAAGCGCCTGGCTCGTCTGGGCATACCGTTTCCGTCGTGGGTTCAAATTCAGCAGAAACTAAGATATTTCGTATTTGGGTCTTCTCTAAACTTTCTAAATCTGCCACAATATTTATCATTAATTATCAATTGGAAAAAAGTAGTGCCAGTTGTAGGGAAATGTTGAATCACTTGCGCGGTTTATACAGAAGTACGGAGACTTACTGACACGGTAAACTATAGTATTCGATGATTCCTTCTCAACTTAGTCTAGTTACACAGACGTCATCAGAACATGTCGTGGGACAAACAGGAAAGTGTATTGAATGTTAGTTAGCGTGTGACATCATGTACGAGCACAAGAATTCACGTAATTATTTATACCGGGACCGTACGTCACACCGACATGGCCAAATGTTTGCGTGGGAGTTATGGTGGTTATGATTTATCTGTGGTTATGAAATTGCAAGGATTGAACAAATACCATGTGGTTGTGCAGGTTGGGATTGTTTAATTCGATTGCGATCAACGTGCTGATCACCTAGATGCGTTAGCAAACTTCCCCAGGTTGACTGATGGTTAACCCCGTAGACAACTCAAAATGCATTACTTATAAGTAGTGTGGCAAATTTGATAATTTAGAAGAGACTCAGTTGCGAAAAACTGGCTTTGGCTAGTTTTGAACGGGCGACAGAAACAGCATACCCAGACACACAAGTGCTTTACCAGCTGAGCTACGAAGCCTCGCAGAAAGTTTAGAAATGTCAAATTTGGACTCAGTTACCCACCCAACCCACCGTGTCACATGGATTCCATCACGACCTAACGAATTGACTGCCCAAACAGGAACTCTCAAAAAGTCCTTGCTGGAATCCGCCAGATCATTTGGTGCATTCCATATGACGTGGTGAATTGGGCAATAGGTGGATTCAAGTGTGAAATTCCCGAGCTCCTGGCGTGGCATCGTAGTTCAGTTGTTACAGCATTCGCCGTGTTTGTGCATGCTATGTCTATCGCTAGTTCGAATCCAGGAGAAGCCTAAGTTTTTCGCAACTGGGTTGCAACTATACTTCATATTCTTTGGTGACATTTGTGTGATTGTCGGTGTTGACAAGATGTGTGACGACTGCGTTAGAAATTGGTTTTTGGCAACCATTTCCAATCAAGATTATGTTCGTTCAGTCTTTCTGAAAAGTACCTAGTCATGCGATAAAACGCATTCCGCTGTACAACATTAGTATGGAAATGAGTACACAGACACTCATTGTTCTTGAAAGTGTGATAACTCACCTTCATTAGGCCGTAGAAGTAGGTTCATGTAAGTGGTTGAACTCTTGCTTTGCATTGATCTAAGGGTACGATCAAAATTGGCTGGAAACCGTTATCATTCACTCATCACTCTCAGACACACAACTCAACCGTTAAGATTGTTCAACCCTGGAAATATTAGAAACTAAGGATGGCATCGCGTGGGCTGCAATAATTCTTCTTGCTCATGTTTGTTCTCAGTATAGGAAACCGTCATTGACATTTGGCGTGTACCCCCGGCTAATAAGCCCCTTGTGAAGGCTGAGTCGACACAATTGGGGTGACCCAACTTACGGTAAATCACCTCCATAAACACCGATCATTTTTGACAGGATTCTTGTTCATCAGCTTTCTCTATCACATCCCCACAGTTCCAGATTTTCACCAATATAAACCTTTTCTCCTTAATTCTGATTCGTAAAATATTTGAAAACTGGACTATTCAGTGTTTGGATATCCCATTCGAAGGACACTGACACTATATTTTGCTTCACCTTGTCATACGCTCCTATTTCTGTGACCTCTGGAACGTAAGTTAGGTAATATCGATCGGCGCAACATAAACCAGTTTCCGGACCGGTAGTAGCGCCTGTTGTCGTGCGGGCTGGTTATTCTGGCACGGTGTGCGATCTCCCCTGCCGCTCTGATCTACCAAAAGAGTCAGTTCAAGTGTTCTGTACAAACTATCTTTGAGTGAAAAACAAACGCGACCTAGATTTTGACCAACGAACTGTTAGTAAGCTAGCTGTGCCAACAACAATTGAGTAATTCCATCAAAAGTCGTAATACCAGAGTGTTGAGAATGCCAGCTTACAAATACCTCTTTTGTATTTGTTCACACATGCCCTGTTCATCTTCCGCACAGTCTCTGCTTTCTGCAAAGTTAGTTGGTTATTAGAAGTACCGGAAATAATTGATGCAGTATGCACCACAGTTACAAGGTTGTCATTTTCTATTATGTTATTGATTGCTTTTGACCTCAAAAATTACTTTTTACATGGATATGTGAAAACACTGAACACAATGTTTGGAATGACAACTCCAATAGTTGTTCACAAATACATATGAATGCGAAGTTCGGATTGCTTCGCACTAAAACGTCTTCCATTTCCGTTTGAAAATGAAATTCACCCAGAATGTTTTACACTACATTTCTGAAAATTCATCTGTTAGATTTCCGTCATTCCTAGCCGAGATCATTCCTGAACGCATCTTTGAAAAACACTTTCCGGTGACATATTTTCCTTTCTGGGGTTTCTCCATACATTCTTTAAAGAGTATATTTCATGATTGTGTGTAAGCCAATCTAGACAGTGAATACTGAAGTAGAAAAATATCACAGGAAACTTATTTAATGCATTGCTCTTGGTGGAATAAAGCGAAAGTGTAGGTAGGAGAGAGTTATGACGCAAACGAGGTAGCACCTCCGAGCTGTTCCAAATATCAAATCAAATGCCTTTTAGATGATAAAACCTCGGATAATTGAAAGGAGTGTGTAGCAAGTCAGAAGTGACGTCTCACCTCCAACACACCAAGAGTTGACACGAATAACGTTAGTGCCCTAATCCTACATTAATCATCACCTATCCTGGCAATGTGAGATGCACTTTACAGAAATCAGAATGACTTATGCGTCAATTTGGTACCTCTTTGTGGTCTAAGGAATTTCGTCGATAATCGGTACAAATTTCAACGGTTACGCCGTACATTGTTGCACGCTGTCTACTAATTTGCACTGCGCCGAATCACTTATGTTGGAGGCACCTATCGTGCTTGAAACTGATCAACACACTTATCCGTCTGTGCCAAGCGATCATTGTGCACATGTGAGAACTTTCCACTAGAACGTGTAGCAACGAACGACACCAGTTTAGTGATCCAACGGTTGTTCTGTCGATTGGTATCTCTTCTACGCTTGCATCCAACAGGAGCATAAAATACACATCCACATAACTTCAATGGTTGTGTTACATGGGACATCAAACGTGACTCTTCTAAGCCGTATCGTACTCCACCCAGCGGCAAAGAGGAATGTTTTCTCTAAGTTTAAGCACATTTTTTTTAAAGCCGAGGAAGTTATTCTATGGTCCACTGTGCAACACTTCATCAACATTTTAGAGACAGTTTGCCATCTTATATAACAATGTTCGGGGATTAATTACAGCAGCTTTGTTGGTGTACCAGATGAGATTCATTTGGAAAAAGCGGCCAATCGTCGATAGGTTTTTAATGAACTAGAGTAGTGTTTGGAAAGAGAGAGACAGGCTATCTAACGCAATCTATCGGTACCCCGACAACAGCAAACAGGAGATCAACTAACTTTAGGCAGTTATTTTAAATAAATAAATACGTTTGATAGCAATGCTGTTTTGTGTTATATTATAAGAAAAGGTCACTTCCAGTAAAAGAGTCGCTATCCAAAGTTGGCGTAAGCCGCTGTGCTGAGTCGACACATTCTCGGAGAGGACAACTTCAGTCAATCACGAAGAGGCCTATCCTTAATGTATTCGGGATGTCTTTTCCAAACGAAAATAATCTGAAAACACGACGTTACGAGCAGGTTGCAATATTCAACGTTTCAACCAGGTCAGGTGGGCACCATCAAGAATGTTGTGATCAATATCTACCTCGGAGTAAAGCCATCCGACATGGTTGAAACGTTGAACGTTACAACTAAATCCGGTGCGAATATTTTACAATGACCTGAAAACACCCCTCTTTAAGGAATGTCGGAACTCGACATTAGGACTTTGAAGATCTCCGGTAGGAAGTATGTAAGCAATCATTTTAAACTCCGTAAATTTTGTCGCAACGTGTGTTCGTACAAACTGATCTCTTTGTTACATCCATTTTAAGGCTATTTCGCTGTTTTTGGTTTGTTGGTAAGTTGGTATGATTGGTTTTTATACCAATCTATCAGACATGCCTCTACATAGTGTTCCGAAAATGAGCTTCCTACGGTGAAAACAGACTAAAGCATTGTAGAAAAAAAAACCTGGCGAACATGTAATTTGTTCGCGCACCGTAGGCTCATTGTCAACTTTTGATTTTACCAACAGCTTTGTTTAGGCATATTTCTGGAGCATCCGGAACTGTTTTCAGACCGCGTCTAGCCGCCCTCTTTTTCACCAACCCACACTAGCTGGAGTGTGGCGGCGTGGACCGCGTAGATGCACATGATGACGCATCGGTCGTACACACAAAGGCAAAACTGGTCTTTGTTCGTCTCGCCCCGTGCGCTCGCGATGCACCGGTTGTGGACGCACCTACGTTCGCCGGCAAGAGCAATGCAGTCGGCAGTCTGCGCACCGCCATATCACCCAGAGGTGGACGAGGCTAAATCGTTGTCTGTCCAGACAGTTTGGGCCGTTTTGACCGGGTTTTGCGAGAGGTAAAATGACACAGGTCATAGGTCCGCGACACCGCATCACCCCAACTAACTCTGAATAAGTCAACCCGAATAACAACAGTCACGAGTAGAATTGGCTTAGGTGGAAGCTCAGGTGATCTGCTGGAAACGATTAATTGCGAAAATTGGGCGACCCCTAGCACGTCGCAAATCTAAGTTGATTTGGGATTTGCGAACACAGTTACTGGGGTATTGTCTTACTTGTTCTGCCGACAACAGACCATCACAATCAGAGTGCTTGGACAAACTATGCGCGCACGTTATGATAGCCTCCACAGCCATTTCACGCCTCTAGCCTGAACAAATGTAATTCCGTAGGTCGACTTAACTACGATATCCAATTTGCCCTGGTAACCAGGGTCGACCAGTTGCAACAGAATTACGCCGCAGATTTCTCGTTGTGTCCGTTAATCAAATAAGCGGAGTTGTGTGCCCATACTTTTTCCGACAGAAGTCTTGTTATGGGTCCGATGCATTTAACGAAGCAGGCGCAAAACAGAGTGAATGCGAAATGTGATGACATTGTCGAGTTTTCAGCTTAAAGCACATATCGGCTTAGAATCGAACTTTTGGGCCGCGATGGATTACCTGTAGAATTCGGGACGCGAAACCCTAATAAGTGCACATAGATGCAGTTTGTTCAGGCAATTAAGTTGCCACCGTTTGCTACCGTTGAACAAGTTATACGGCTCCGTAATAACTGTCCACAATCTCTTTAATAAATTTAAGTGCAACTCAGATGACCGTGACCCCGTGGTCTAGTGGATAAGTGCTTGAACTACAATCTGCCACTTATTCACGGGTCGTGGGTTCGATTCTCCGGCGTGCGTGGTGCTGATGAGACCCAACTAGGTCGAAACAGCTGTCCACCACTTCGCTGGTGGTCACTAGGACCAACTATCTGCACACTCCTTCCTTCAACTCTTTTTGAAGATGTGATGGATACTTGCTCGTTTGCAGGCGAACCACAACCGGCTAGTCGATCTCAGCCTATGAGCGGAAGGAAGCGCACCATCTAAGGAAACTAAACTTGGGTGCTTTCTCTAATAGGGATTATCTGATATTTGCGTGACGATCATTTCGTTATTTGTTGTGTTATAGTTGGATTGATGAGGACATCAGAATCGGCCATGTACAAATGAAGAACGAGAACGACAGAACTGTTCTGCTGTTTAGTTTAAACCTAGACCTCCTAAGGACAGCTGTATCGATGGTTACTCTGAACGTAAAATGGTGCCTCCCAGGTAAGTGGTAATTATTGAGCGGTTTTCAAGTTAGTTATTCGTTCGGAATGTGATCAATGACCAACTGAAAAAGCACATATGGTAAAAAACCTACGATTCGTAAGCGAAACAGAAAAAAAGGAATGCGGAATGGAAACGGTCGAACGACGCTATCGTCCCTCACGTTTAGAGATGCATAGTTAATCCCCCATACAGACGTAAAATAACTCACACATGGTTTTACTTTGCGACGCTTTTGCAAACTAAGCTCTGCAAGGTGACAACACGCTTGGCTTCCAGTGTACTGTTAATAGCCTGTAGTGACAATAATGACCAGATGCTTTTGAGGAAACTGTTAGTGTCATGCTGGAAAGAGTGGAAGTTGGACACAATATGCACTAATTGTTCACAAGACGATTATACACTCGTGGATAAGGTATGTTGAGAAGCACGGCAACTCCAAACGTCACCATAGCAGTGATCGGCTTAAAATAAATACTGACGGGGAGAATAGACATCTTATCAGGACAGTTGTAGTGGACAAGTGGGTATGCGCTTGACCCTCGTCCACTAACAGTTTAAAACGCCTTTCCTGAAGAGCAGTCGAAACGTAGTCCCAACAGGCATCGAACTAAAAGAACGCAGTAGGGTTTGGAAACAAACCGTATATTTCCAGCAATGTTTGGAAATATGATAAGTAGTTAGCTCTAGCCTAGTCTGGGACCAACGGCAGCAACCAAGAGAAGAAAGAAAAGAAGCGCGAGGTGGGCTACCAGCCCACTCGGCGGCACTCAAAAGCGCGCCAAGCGAAAAGTGCGTAGGACCCCCCAGTGCATTAAACAACGCTCGAAGAGGTCCAGATTCAACGGCGGATTAATAGATGAGTCGTTAAGAGAAGGACAAGCATTCGCTGCGTGCAATTAGTTGCACGACTGAAGAAAGTGGCACTGAGTTCATATCAGGCCTCCTATAGCAGGCGTACACAGAATCATGCGTACAGAACAAACAAGCGGGAAAACATGGTTGCAGCCGGGATCCTTAGAGAAGCCACACGATCGCTGGTCACTACTCAGTGAACTTGAATTAGTTTGCTTTCATATGTAGTTTGAGTAACCATCGTAACTCTTCAACATCCTTACTCGTCTTACGACGACGCCTAACCAGTATGTGGATTCTATCCAGGTGCCTCCTGACAGAAAGGCATTGGGATGCAGTAGTAGACTACCGATGAGGCGCTATACGTGCCGTAGTGTTGTGTGGAGTCGAATCATCCGGACAGGCGAATCGAGGTTCCCTTTGCGTCCCCGTGATTGGAGATGAAGAATACTAAAACCAGATGTTCAGATATTTGTAATGCTAATTTTAAGGTGACCAGACATTTGAATCTGATACGTTTATCGATAAACGTTATCTGCGAGCGCACAGTTTGTGCCAACATTTGCCACCTATTTTATTCAATCGCCAGTCTCTCTTGAGCGTCAAGTGTCAAGATTGATTGTGTTTGATCACCACGACCACTGTCAAAAGTACACAAAACATCAGCCCTCCTTTTGATTTCGCCAAACTTACACAGGAGTCACGGAAGTCGATTACATGTGGACGAGTCTTTTTATGCCAGTCTGACAAAATGTTTAGAGCAGTCTTAACGATTGATGTTTTACACACTTTGTCTGTGTGGCTTACTTCTTGTACAATTTTGACAGGTGGCACTGTTGAAACCCGATGTACCCAAGACTGTAGGTGTTATGATTAATGATACCCAAAACAGATAATACGTTGGTCTAATGGTGCTTGCTTGCGCATAGTCATTGTTGTGATATGTCTTTCCGTTTACACTTGTGGGGTCCGGGTATCCTGAAGAACGTGCTTCGACATACCTGTTTGTGATCGTGCCTACGGACTTACTTCTAAAAGGCCGTCTCTACGACAAAACCGAATTAATTTCCTAAATAATCCAGTGGAAAATGACGGCTTCCTGTCCCGGTAGACGAACAACACTCAACTCCAAATGCCCACTCGGTTCGTTTATGGCTAGACCAGTCAGTCTTTCCACACTGCCGTAACGTTTGTGATCATTTAACCGACGTAATCATATACAGGTTGATTGGCGTCGATGAGGCGAAACATCCCTCATCTTAAGAGTAAGACTGATTTGGCGGTTCATCTGGAATACAGTATTCCTACGCGATGCGATCGTGTTTTATGGGTGAAGTCTCCTTACTGCCTCCGTTACGGAGGGTTGCATGTGTTTGTCCGTGATGAAAGTAGTTTATGTAATGTGGCAGCGCTACTACGAACGTTTACTAGACCCTAAGTCGATGAAGCAAAAGATATCGCCAGTACTGAGATGCGATTGCATGAAGACTTGCTGCTGTAGCGCGTTTGCGCACATTCGCTCTTATGAACTATGCGAGATTTAATGAACCAACATGACAATACAATAACCGTTTAAATACCTGAGGACATTAATTAATTCTCAATCATCAGCTACAAGTCTGTATAACTCTGGCCGTTTGCACAACTCACAGAATGACAGTTGCCTTTTCGGTTTTCATTAGGAATACCGAAGTAAGCATGTGATCATACAATTTTTAATAAGGGGCTGACGAGAAAAATTCAAAATGGCAACCTCCTAAAACACTTGCTCGTGCTGTGTTAGAATAAAAGACACCCACTAAGTATTGTACATCCTCTTTCTCTGACACGAAAGTTAGATTCATATGAGCTAACTGAACGGGGAAGCGAAGTTCACAAAGCTCAGTTTGTTGACTTGCGAACATCCTGTGAAGAATCTGTCAGTTGTAGAACGACAAATTCGATTGGTATCCCAATAATTGTTACTGTAGTGGAACGCAATAAGTGCATGGAACCAGATTCTGGGTTTACTTTAATGTAGTGCAGTTGACATGGTCCAGCATAATCACCCACTTTACTTCAAGCCGACTGACTTATTCACAAATACAAGCGATCTAAAATGATGTAGTGGATTGTGTGTCAGACCACGTGTATGAAGTCTGACACGTTTCAGTTGTAGATAAGGTGTTATAACCGCCCGCTTCAGACAGTCATCTGGATCAATAATCAACTTCGCACACTTTACACGCGATCGATATGGCATTCTGCGTTAAATCGATTGTGAATCAATGTAATCGATACTCTCACCTAACTTTCAGAAAGATCGTTGTCAGTGCAACTGGACGGGAAGTTTTATCGCTGATATCCTGCTTCAATCTAGCGATGTTTTAGCACCCTTTCAAATTTGCCAGCCAACATAAACAAAACTGACCAACATGTCAAAATATAAATGTTAATGAACTTTAGGAATATAAATTATTTGTCGAAATTCCTGCCAACCACGCTTTCTAAAGTATGGTCACACATTATCAGTCACAAGAACGTCAACTTGGCCGGTAAAAGTCAGTCGTACTGTCCCACTGCTGAACGTGTCTCCTCATTCGTATAAATATACAACCACCGTGTGTTTAGTCGTATTTGGTTTAATAGGGTCGAGATATTGAGGCCGTTCATTTTTAGCAGAATATCATTGCTCCAAACCACCCTAATCGAATACCCCAATCAATGGTACTGTATACATTAGAATTCAACTTCGTAAACAATCGTTTTCCATCATCTATATTGAGCGTCTGCGGTTGAACGCCATTCACGCATGAAAAGCAAACGAGGCCACACAGATCATTAAACATCCTATAGGATTGGATGTATCACGTGCCGAATACATTTTTGGGGGAAGAAAACCTGAATGTCAATACTGTCTAACGGGACATCGGAACTACGATTTCTGATGACTTCAGCTTATCGCAGAAGTGCACTTCAGTGGTCGGGAGTTCATTTGGAACTTCCATTCCTGGCTGGGATTCTTGTGAAATTTTAGGAGGCGTTGTGTTTATTACCATCGCCAATTTGAGCTTGATAAACCATCTTGACGCCCCTACTCATGTAGACTAATCATTTCATCAAAAAAGTACATCGATAAGCGACAGAGCACACCACATTGTCTAGTTGACTATGGTATCTAGGCCGGCTTCTTGAAATGAGGCCATTCATCATATGCTATCAGCGTGTCAACAACAACAATACCATGTTTCGTTCACCACATCAACCCTTTTCGAAATCCAATTTCACTTGGTAACAATCCTGCTGACCCGCAGACAACATGCATTCGGTATCCAGATGTGCTCAGTCTGGTGCCTCCTAGAAGAATGTGTCACAACAGAATTATTTTTTACTCAAAATAAACAGTTAGGACATCAAACCGACAGTCTGACCATCGCAATAATTTCGATAGAGTGGAACTGTGTACGCTCTTCTACTATGGCTATCTGGTTGTTTGCTGCACATCGAACTGTACTTTACTGGTAAGATCCTCCTGGGTTTGTGTTCTTTCCCCAGCCCAGTCATATTGTCCCTTTTCTGCAGCATTTTTCCCATTCACCCTCTCATAGTTGCTGACTTTTCTAACCCGTTTTTATTGAGACAGTCGAGCAAAGGACCAGGCACACACAAGTACTCCCAGTTCCCTCCTGTCGACACTTTTCCTGGGAATCCTATGAATGAACAGCAAGGGTGCAGTTCTTAAAGTAGGACACCGAAAGTAGACTGCAAGTCTTATGATCTACCTTGTCCTCCTTTTCAATGCGTAATATGGTCACGGGATGCCCAACATCAATTAATTCTAGTGGTTTCTCTCTTTTTTGTCTCAGTTTCACACTTCAACCTCATTTGTCGCTTTTTAGATTACATTCGTGCAAATTATGTACAACTTGTACAACTGACAGTGTTCCTGTTAGGCGTCACGCCCAGTCATTTAAGGTCACAGGGTTCACTGGTTTTGACCTCAGTGGCTCGAACTGACAATGTTAGATTCACTCTCAAAAGAATACCCCGCAGCCAGTTTGAAAACGAATAGCATGAAACAGTCTGTCATTGCAGTTAATGTAAGTCACTCTCCATCAAGGTCGATCGGCAGTAATAGAACTAATGTTATGTTAAAAACGGGCCCACCGGAATGAACGTCATAAAGATCGGTGATAGAACGCTATCTTGTACAAGGGCATTTGACGCCGCATGCGTCAGTTACTATAATGAAAATGATACAGATCATTTCCAATGAGTAAACAGAGGAATAAGAGGCAAATAAATGACGTTCAAGGCAGGTGGCGCGGTGATGTCACATTTCAACAGTGTGGACTATAAGTCGAGTCACACATTTCGAGGTAAAGTTTATTTAGCGACAGTTCACAGGTTGATACATACTGTCTTAAGTGAAACTGAACTCTCAGATTAACACGTACGAACTGGAGTGGAGGACGATTTACCGGAGCAAAGGGAGGGGGTCTGGCCACTTATTCCTTAACACAAAGAGCGGATTACCACGACTTCTTCATATTTCAACTCGTACACTGATTTTGGGTGGTAGATCATTTGAAAGGTCGTAGTCGTGTCAACTGTGTGTCGGATTCCTTGTTGGTGTTTACTGGTTGCATCTTGAATGGTTCCTTTTGCCAAACTAGTCAAACATGTGCGGATGTGTTCGGTGATTCGTAGCCTCAGTTACCGTAACGTACTGCTGACTTATCTGTTAACTCATGCATAGGCCAGACCATTGATTACGCTGGAGTTGGCGGTCATCTTTACTGGGTCCTTTCTGAACTAAGTTAATACCAATTTCACCTTCTCAGTAAGCACGGCCACCGCAGAGTTGTGAGTAAGCTTGATAGCTGACGCAAGTCTACGTCTGATGAGATTCAAATTGTAGTCTTCCTGGTAAGACAAGGATAGGCAGACCATTTTATATGGTACCGTTAGTATATCAGACGTAAGAATAACAGATCTGATATGTTTATCAATAACATGTGTAAGATAATCTATGTAACATTGCCAAATGTAAGAGTTGTTCGCCTTGTTCTGTCCCAAAACCTTTGGCGATTGGTTTCATTCTGCCGAATAATGTACGCGCCAGTCTTTGTTTGTGGCTAGCGGGTGCAAAGTTCCTGAAATTCATTGAAGCAAATCCAGAAAATTCGAGAGATCGGGAGACGAATCGGAGATGCCGACAAGGTAGCTAGTCTCAGTTAAGTGCGAGACAGTTGCAGAAGTGTCAGTTTCCGTCAGTCCGCTGCCTGCCCAATTTGAGTGACGTCGTTAATGAGGTCGGATAAACGACGCGTGATGTGACCTACGTAGCTTGCCTTTCAGTGCAACGGGCACACAGGACGAGATAGTTCCAAGGGGGAAATTGCTTTTCAGTTGTGGACGTATAACTGAGGTGGAGGTCAAAATCCACCGTAACTGCACTGTAAAATACATATATGTACCGGCACCATTGAGTATCTTAGTAACAATGTCAGCCTTGACATCTTTGAGCGGAAGTGAGCGCTGAACCGTTTTCTTTGGTACTGCACTTGGCTTCAAGGTCATCTAATTAATTATCACGTTCTTATTAATAAATACTCCTGCAGAGCCGTTTAAAATGCATAACTTTTGCAGAAATTTCCATTTCCCAGCATTGTTGCGTAGGAACAAATTTACAGGGCTGCCCAAGTAAGGCCATGGATGGGTATTCTTCTTGTTTTAATGTCATAAACGTGCCAAAGTTGTCCGATCCGTGTTTCCATCCGATTTATCATACGCTGTGGCAAACGGTTGGGTAGACGGGACAGGTGAATAGGTAAGAAAGTACTCCACCTTCTAGAGTATAAAGAATGGTACCGTAGACCTGATTATGTTGCATTACGTCTGATCAAGGCGCCAAATTTACAAGTTATGTCGTTAGCATGGAATCTGTAAAGGGTTTCTAACAATCAGCGAGTCTCGATCATAGCCATGAAACCGTCGACAAACAAAGGACTCATTGATGATTCTGGCGTTGACCAGTTCTTCTGAGAACAAAGTTTTCCCTGTTGTGTGCGTAGCAACAAAATAGCGGCTGGAGTTCATTTGCGGATATCAATATACGTTTGTTGGTATGTATCACCTAGCTACAGCGGTAACAGGAGATAGCAAGAAGACAAGCCAATTGTTTTCTTGTTATGTCAGGCATTTGCATAGTACCGATGGACTTGAATGTAACATGGAGCTTATGTACAGTCGGCTCCTGCCGAACAAATTTCAACAATCCACCCCATCCACTTTGCTAAAGCGTGCTGCATTGCTCACAGTCAAAATCATCCTCACAGGTATATCAACCTTGCGCAACTTAGATAAGTCATAGAGCTAAGAGACGACGGTTCCGATAGAGTTAATTTTTTCAAACTTATTTGAAGCGACCGCCCCTGCTTCATATATCGTAATAGGTTGGAATGACTTCAACTTTTTCTTACTGATGGTAATTGACAGGTGCGTTTGTACACTGTCGTCTCATCTGCACCACATACGAGGATATATTAATAATCAACCAGTGTTAGGTGCACTGTACTGAACTTCTACTTTGCTAAGGCGATGACGTGACGAGATTTGTATGCCAAAACAGTTGGCTGACTCACCTGCCTAGTAATGCACCTCAGTGACTATTTGTTCGAAAATAGCAGAACAACGCTACCACCTTTCAAATTTGATGTTAAGTACCTTGTTCGCAGAGATTCAGCCTCGGTTTTCTGTGTGATTGTGTCTGCGTCCGTAATCGGTTTCACACGACACAAAATCGATCGCATCGCTCCAGCCGCTGCCAAATCAACTTTTCTATTTTGGATTACTGATGAGTAGTCGGGGATTTGGTTAATTTCAAGTTGAACATCACCTCACAATTGATCGCAGCTGTCGCATTCCTATTTTGGTACATTAGAATATAGTACTGGCAAAGCTTGAGTAGCACAGTTCTTGATTGCAATCATTGTTTGTGTCGAAAGTTCCGCATTGTTGGACATCCCATCCGGACAGCAGAATAGTGAACACACGGCGATCACTGAGGTTGATCAGTGGACACCTGAATGCAGAATTAAAGATAACTACCGGCAACGGGCGAGACTACGATCAGAAGTGAACGTTTGTCACCCAATCGACTGACGGTGTAGATTAAAGCAAGCATCCACTTCACCGCCGGTTGCGCACTTGACAATAACAGGTACGCTTGATTGATCATGTATAAACGACAAATATGTTTGCGCGCGGGGTCGAACAGTGTCAGCATTACCGTTACAATTACTGATGGGTACTAATGAGAAGTTGGAGTTACTTATTGACGTAATTTTCTCACCGATCACATTCGTTATCAACTATTACATTCAGATGGCCTGTTCCCAAAATAAACGTTGAGCTTGTGCTTCCTGGATGAAATTTGCAAGAAAGCATAGTTTAATATTTAAATACGACAACCTTGTCATTTCAAGCACGGCTTGTCTTCAACGTGACCGTCTCACAAGAAGGCGGACCGGAGTTCAAATCCCAATCTGAGTAAGAATATGGCAGTTCTGATGAGGTCTAACAGTAATGTAAACCGGGACCAGTCAAAATTTTGTCTGATTTTCGAAAGTTACAACGGACTGCAGATTATGACCGACTTATAACAATCATAAGTTCACGTTTACGCTCATAGATTTTGGTTTCACCATTAAGTCAGAGGATGAAGTAATCACCTTCAACGACTGAATTTTGTACACACCTGCTAATAAGTATTACGAGTCCGAATCTATTCTGTTCAGCTATCAATCGGTTCCACAGATTTGCCTTCTTAAAGTTGGCCAACTAAGAATTGGTTACAGGCGCAGTCAATAAATGATTGTATTTTTGCTTAAATTAATGATATAATGCATCATGAAACGAACACAATCCGTTTAAAGCACATCCCGGCACATCCCGGCTAAATATTCACGCTGACGTGTCGTAGGAGACGACTGGTTTAGGGTTATAATCAAAATGGCTCCCTCTAAGACGCTATTGCTTAACAGTCCTCATTTTTGATCCTTAGCATCCACCAGTGCCATCACAGACTGCTCTCCTAGAAATGAAAACAATCATCCCGTCGTTTAAAAATACCACTTCTTCGTCCGTTTTTTCTGTAATATCCGACGCATTCAGTAGCAAGATAACTACTCACTACCATACTGTGGTCTAATGAAATCTTTAACTCCATGACAGTCCAGTTCATTGGTGTACACGCTCGAAGTACACCGATAACTTATTAATACAGTTTTCAAAAGATATGAAGTCGACTTGTGGTCAACCATAAAAGCAATGACACAGTAGGCTCATCATATCCATTCATGCATATGCTTAGTGTTGTCGAGACCCAGCCGGTGAATTTGGGCTGTGGTCGTTATTCTTGCTCAGTCGAATTCACGCTAAACACAGTGACTGGCCTAACCTGCGGTGAAGGTTAAGTTTATTGTGAATTATGCGGAAGGATTACGATAGAACATACTTCCGGTACTTCACATTCATCCTAGCTAATCTCTTAAGGCACGCGTGTAAATCGGCAGTGCCCGTGAACTAATAGGTGCGGACATGCAATCGCTTGTTAACTCGATCAGCTTGTAACACAGACAGTCGTACAATGCCACAGTTAACCGTTTCAGGCAGACGGTTTGAGGGACTATACTCTATCTTGAAAACAGCAACCTCAACGGCTGCTGTATCTCCGACTGACAGTAATTTTGAGGGTAGTACAAGTAAAACACATAGGATAATCAGTGCGGTATAGTGCCGAGCGGGGTGCTGCACGCTTGTTAGCAGAGAAATGAGTACAGTATGATTACCTGCTCGTGGAACTCTAATGTTGAAGAAATGGCAAGTTTCGTCTAAAAGCACATCGACTGTGAACAGATGGTATCACAAACGGTTAGGATACTGGTCGAAGACTAAGGATACCCATCGTCTCGAGATCGGGTACCCGGCATCCAAATCTCGGGAGTGAAACCAATTTCAACCGAAAAGCTTACCTAAAAACAGGCCTCCTAACCGAATCGGGTTGGTAAACGGCCCCAACATACTGCTGTAGTCAGAGTCATACTAGCTGATACGGTAGGGTGGTATCTGTATTTCAGGTAAGCTCGCTCAGTACACAGCTCATTTACGGGGTAAAAATAGGTTTAGTCATTATTAGTTACCTTTCGTTAAATAGAATCCAATGGAGTGCTTCTTGTCGTACACATTTTACAGAATTCTTTAACGTTCTTCAGGAATGAGATAGCAACTGAACACATCCGAAACAGACACAAATCAGTAAGTAGGTCACTTAACTGAGAAATGTCATGCGTCGCCTAGGGATTTGGCAACACTGCTGTCACAACACAGTCAACGACTGTATCCGTAAAACAGAAAACACATTACGGCCTGTCCCAGTTTCCAAGGCGAAATTGATAGGATTGTGTCAACCGTGTACTACCTCATACATCTGTTTCGCTTATAAATGTCCAGCTCTTGATTATCCATCGTTTGGTGAAAAAATTAACGTGAAGATACAATCCGTTAGGGAAGTGTCGTATTTTCACTCTGTCCATCGATGCGTGTTGACTGTCATTCCCGCATTGCCTTTCAAATGCTCAGAGTAGGTCACTTAACTGAGAAATGTCATGCGTCGCCTAGGGATTTGGCAACACTGCTGTCACAACACAGTCAATGACTGTATCCGTAAAACAGAAACACAACACGGCCTGTCCCAGTTTTCAAGAAAAAATTGTTAGATTTTAATCAACCCTGTACTACGTTGTAAATCTGTTTCGCTTATAAATGTCCAGCTCTTGATTATCCATCGTTTGGTGAAAAAATTAACGTGAAGATACAATCCGTTAGGGAAGTGTCGTATTTTCACTCTGTCCATCGATGCGTGTTGACTGTCATTCCCGCATTGCCTTTCAAATGCTCAGACGTTTGCTGAAACGTTTGTCAACAGTCTGGTGTTATCGATCGTGTATCGTGTGGTCAAAACTGGGTCGATGGTGTCGAGCGATTTGACTTGAAATGGGCGTACACCCCTCTTCCTGTCTGCTAGCATTGTTGCGGTTACAGCGACCGTTCGTTAACGTGACTCAAGTTAGAAAGCCTGCTGTTGGGTTACTTTTAAGTAAGCCATTCAGTGTGAATTCTGGTGACTTTGTTCGGTCTCCGGACGGTATTACCGGGTCCAAAACTGTCACTGTCAGAGCCTTCAGAGTTCTACACAGTATCAGACGTAGCCCTGGAGATATAACAGAGTT
>LOND01000145.1:39766-50308 GCA_014220965.1 Paragonimus kellicotti | reverse complement strand
TCTTTCGCTTAGACTTCTATTAATTTTCAACCTTCTTAGTGACGTTTTCTTCTAGAATATTCCACGTCACGGTTGAGGTGAGCGGCAGCCCGAGCCACAGTACCTTTTGGTCAGGCTCATGGCTGATGATGATGATGATGATGATGATGATGATGATGATGATGATGATGATGATGATGATGATGATGATGATGATGATGATGATGATGATGATGATGATGATGATGATGATGATGATGATGATGATGATGATGATGATGATGATGATGATGATGATGATGATGATGATGATGATTGTGTGGCTTGCAGAGTATAATCATTTATAGGGTGAACTCTTTCTTGTTTCTATTCTGAGTTAAGCCGATTCACTGTAAAAACGCATGACCTCATGTTCATTTTTTGCACTGCACAGTATGTCGTGTTTTTCTGATAGGTGACTAGTGTCTTCTTAAATATGGTTGGATCCATTTCGATATTATCCCACATATTTTAACGTCTGGTGTTGATAACTCCATAATTTTAGGTGTCATACAGTTCACAATACAATTCATTAAATAGGAACATTACAATTCGTCCCGTGGTAGATATCTAGAAAATATCGAAACGGAATCGTGTGGATTCGCTCCGTTGTCCACTTTCTGGCTTCCCTCAAGCTGTCAGCCGCCAGGGTCAACTATTACCTAGTCATAGAAAACTAAACTAAAATGCGAAGGTGATAATAAAACGAATAACGAAGTCTTTCCTATCCTAACAACGTGGAGATCATTTTGCGTTAGCACATACCACCTCCTGATCACGTGTTCATGTGCGTGCGCACACGCGACCGATCGAAAATGCGCATGAATTATGCGCGTAATCAATAAGCCCGTTTTCAGCATGACTGAATACTCTGTTACTGGTCGATCGAGGGTTTGGCTAGCGTATACTCCGCTAAACACTACAACCTATTTATTGAACATTAGAGTTTGTGTGCGTTGATGTGTATTCCAAAGGAACCGGAGTGAAAATGACTATTATGATCAAACTCTTGTCCAGGTCACTCCGTGCTCTATGAGTTAGGTTCAAGTTCAGACAGATGAAATACTTGCTGGTGGCAATAGTTGTTCCATAAGGGGGACTAACGTACATCATTGGCCCGAGAAATGAAACAGATAGAGAGGAGCTGCAAACAGTTGGACACGAACAATATTTGCATGGGATTTGAATGTTAAGTTTGTTGCATAAATCTTATCCCATAGCTGTGGTACAATTTAATAAGGATAGGTCTGACCAGTTAGTGATTGTAGAATAGTCAGTTGGATACCGTTTCAAATCAGTCATGCATACTATGTTCGGATAAACATCAGTTCGTCTATCTCAATCTGATACCTGATGAGGCTCACCAGAATTTGGATTCCAATGTAATTTCATACCCTGCATCGACCTCATACCATATATAACCAAATCATCAAGAGGAAACGTTCAAATGCTTTCCCGTATGCCCGATAACTATGAGTGAACTCATCCTGTTAATTTCGAACTAGAATACAGTTAGTCAGACATACGTAGCTTTTGAACAGTTTGTTATATATTTAACACGTAAAAACTACATAGAGTAGCAAACGTGCAACAATGTTATTTTTACGCAAACAACAATGACGGTGATGGCTGTTTATATGATTTTCCCCCCTCTTTTGTTAAGGTTGTAAGCAAGACACTAAAATTTAGGAAACGTGAAACTGTAGATACCGAGTCAGTCCGTTTAAGAATCCGCCTGCTCTGTTTCAACTGATGACCGATTTTTGGTGCACGGGTTTCAAATGAAATTCTCCACAATTGATTTATCTCGGTCAGTTTGACAACCGAGTTATGCATAGCTGGTGAGGAGTTGAAGTGCAGTGGAAATCGTGCAATATCAGCCTACTGACCTTACTCAAATCGTTGGTGGAAAAGTGAATGGTTTTGTTTCCTGAAATGTTGCTCTCATAATTCCTACGCGGATTTTGATTTCTTTCCTCTCCTCATAATAAGCAGATGCAGGTATCGCGTTTAGTGTGAATATTTTCCCTATCAAAGTACATGCGCGAATTAGCGCCAAATAGTTTGAAAACAGGTCAAGCTTTGCGTGTTAATCGCAGTTGTCCGTCGCTAGGATACAGCTTAAGGTATGAACCACAGGAGAATGCCTCACGTGATCAGCCTCAGAGCTAACGACAAGGCCTGAAGACCAGGCTATGTTTTTACTGAGCACGTGATCAACGGGGACAAGGGCAAATAGTTTCAGTTGGATTGCAGTTAAGGTCACTGGCGAATTCCTCTGCAAATTATTCCGATTGGTTATATTCTGCTTCACCAACCATCAATACGATCCACTGCAAATGTTTACATCAGTTTTGTGTAAATAGGTTTCTAACTTAAACTCAAGGAATTCCGGAACAGAGGAAGTTCGCAGAGCTTCATTTCCGTACTTTTCGCGAAAGCGGTCCAATTCGTTGCCATGGCTTCAGTTGTGGTACCGATTGTCACATGATCTCGCCAGGTCACGTTTTAGCATGATGTTGGTAACGCTGACAATTCAAGGGTTACAACAGAGGCACAACAACAAAAGGAGGTGCCTTGGTTGACCTTGCTTAAGAAACGAGGACGACGGTACGCAAATTTCGTACTGGATTGTTCTACTCGGTCGCTTCTATGTCGTGCCAACAAGACTCAGTAACCACAGTTAGGGCTTCAAAAGTTCCGCTGTTCTTAAAAACTTTCAGATGCATTGTACAAGGCACGTGTGATATTATTTAGGTTTATGGAAAGAGTATATACCCGATTATTAAGCACAACAATTCTACTTAGGTTCTAACTGCAACCAACCTGGGCTGAACAACCTCATACTAATCTGGTTACTATAACAGTTTTCATTCGGTCAGGCAACTCAACCAAGCCGCATAGATCTGTTGTGAGATTCTTCCACGAGGACGTCGAAGTAATCAATATGGGCTACTCAACACCTTACAGTGAGTCGAACAACACTTCAGCTTAAACCCAGGTTTCATGTGACACAGCTGTCTCATTCGCGTTCAGCACTATGGCTAAATCGGGTGAACGTCAGCCGCATTAGTTGGACTATCCGAAAATTGCACACTGTAAGATAGTGAAAGCAATCGCCACCACACTATGCTTGTTGGCTGAGTTTTGTGACGCGTTGACTTGTCCTCCTATCCCGTCGGCGAAGAATGTCATCAAGTCGTCTTTTTCTTCTTCCGTCAGTAGGAAGCTTATACACTGGTTGACACGTTTGAATACATCTGCTGTTGCACACACGTGGATGTTAGAGCTGATGATGAAAAGTTTATCCAAATTCTGGCAGCAGCAACTAAGTTGCACGATGACTGGGTGAAACACTGTGCTTTCGAGACTCCCCATAGTGGCATCAGTCAATGAGGATTTTACTGAAAGTTCCATCCCCGTAAGTGTTCCGAGTGCATAGTGTGTGGTCGGCTTTAGATCCCATTCACACATATTCGCATAGTGAACCTTAAGCACCTACAGAAGAATGCTGTCCTAGAATACAGCAGAAGACCTGTATGGACACTCATTCGGACCGAAGGAATCAGCATTAGAACGAAGTTGTGATTTAACCGCGGGAAAACTGATAACGCACATGTCACAAACGTAGGTCTCATGTAATTGAACTAAATATCACTGGAACGTTAGGGTTATTATCTATGGGATGGTTTAACCTGTATGTTTGAAAATGTTACCTCTTGTCAAACATTTTGTCATAAATATAGTGTTGCTGATCGAAAGCCACATAAAACTTATTCCTCCTACCGAATAAAATCATCTAATAAACATGATGTACCATCAAATAGCTAGCAAGATAAACCACCTAGTGGTTAAAACCGCCTCAAACTCGATTCATCACGGTAGTTTCAAGTCGAAAATCATTCACAATTCATCGCAACTTTCATAACCGTAGGAGATTTGCGTGTTTCATACTACTAACGGGTTAGTTTACAGTTGGTGAAAATAACTGCACCTTCCGTTTATACTAGGTCTACTGTGTCTTCGGTTGTCAAGTCTCGCAACGTGTTGCTGATGTATCAGTAACATACGTTGAAGAGCATCGGGCATTCGTCCTTGACATGATTCGAGAGCAGGAGATGTAGTTTTCCATGTCTAGTCTGCTCAGAATGAGCGATGCTAGATGCCCTACTCCTTTTTGTCTAACCGTTTCTGATGACGATAGATGAGAAAAAGGTGGTCGTCACTCTTCATTCTCTGACTAATAAGGTAGCATGATGTGACCACATACAGCTTAACACGGCCAAACCTGGAATTGACGTATAGTGTAATCCCTGAACCTAAACTGGTAAACGCTCGTGACCATGAACTTGGTGGACGACACATTTCGTGGAACACGATAAATTAACGAACGATCCGAAAGGAAGATAAGGCCACAATGCGAATTTTATACTTGTGGTTATGGTTTTCTTCGGACATCATCTAAGGGTGGGGTCAGTAACCTACTGTAAGACATGGGAAGAATACCATTCAAGTGGGTGGGTGGGGGTTGTATTAATCTATAACGGTGGTTTCTGAACTTTCTCAGCATATCGCCCTTTGGTTTCCTAAATACAACGTCATTTTCTCTTCATTTTACATACAGGAATTGAATACTAAGATAAGAATAGTGATGGGAGAATATATTATTCAGTTACAAATAATTAGAAGAGGATCTGTTTAAGATAAGCTGTGCATCATTCACAAATTAGTTCAGCCTTCGTATTACCATTGACTTTTAAATCAGTCGCTTTTGAACAAAGCGCTGTATTCAAGTTTTGTTCATGTTGGAGATCATCAGTGGTACATATCCTTGCCACTATCGGAATTCGAACTTTGGCCACGCTTTCATGAGATATCCTTGATGCTCACTGAGCCAGTAACCTCATATCATAGGCAAAAGTTCAATTCCATTCGCCCGTGACTAATGCCTAGGTTACTTCATTGACGAACTCTGTTATGAATAAAACTCGGGTGAAGTGATTCTTTTCGAAAGGAGCTGACTGAATAGGACATTGTAACCTGACCGCTGAAATCATTTGTGAGTAATGTTCAACTTATATTATTCAGTCCCCTACTAGTCACCAGAACCCAGTTATCTAATTCATTGAAAAAACATCTAAATTGTGGAATCTTGGGTGGAACGAATTATTATGACGTTTGATGGCGAATGAGACCAGATGCGGAACATAGGCGTCTACCAACCGGATTTGCAACTATCTCTGTGTGTATTAGTTAGTGGAAAAGTTGGCAGCAGACGTGAACGTTGCTGCAAATTGAGGTTACTTTATGCTGGGATCGAGGGTCAGGCGACTTCATTGACAGGATGCAGGTAGCCGACTCTTGATCTGAGTCCATCAAACAACCTACCAAGCACGTTCTACTGAGCAGTATGACATGGGCGCATACTTCCATTTTTCATTCCTAATCTTTGCCACATTCCTTGTGAACACATCATGAAATTGCCAGTGTCAAACATCGTACAATTTACAGCGCAGTTTGTTTACTCATGTATGTCGCTTCTGATGTCATATTTTTGACATGGTCACTCGCATGGATCGTAGACTATTGATCAATCGGCCACCGCGTTGAAAGTAATGCTACCGCCCCAACCCGATCATGCCGACCGGTTTTGCATCACGTGTTCGATGAAACCGGTTGCAGTGGCATAGTAGCAACAACCGAGCTCACGTGTCGCAGTCCGTCCTGCGAACAAAAGTACACCGCGAAACCGAGCCAACGAGAATATTCGCAGTTTTCTCTACCTTAGAATGTAACAGTCCCGGAATATAGTAGTGTCCAGCTGATGTTGTTGAGCTGTTTCATATTTGACCTCAGTACTTAACGCAATTCAATCACAATGTTAAAGACTATTGCAATAATGGGGAAATTGTTCTATTCACTACAAATAGGAACGGAAGCCTGTACTGACTAGTTCGTTGCAGCATTCGTCACACTGCGAAACCCAGAAGTAGAAATTCGAAATCGGACCGCCGTATCTCCTGTCATTTAGGTATTTTAGAGGATCGTTCACTTGCTAAACACTATATAGTGGCAACCTACGTTAAATTGTAAACGATGAGGAGTGCTGCCGCCATTCGATCGGATAACCATTCATTCATATGCCCCGAGGTCTGACAACAGTCGAATCCATACTGTAAAAACCAGGTGAATTGAAATAGGCTATAGAATGACAGAACGGCTTTCTAGTTCGTTGCTTTTAGTTTCGCAACTATGACTTTTGTTGCTTGCCCATATCTCTCTATCTGTTACATGAAAGTGTGTGGTTAAAAAGTAACAGCAAGCACAAGTTGGGGACTAATCTAATTTTTCTGTCGAATTTTGTCCGTTACGATCTATCGGGACTAACTTATGAACACAACTTTTAAGCGTAATGCATTCCGAAACGCACGCGTCTTCTTATGGGTGGCTTTTTCTACAGAAAAATCACACTAGTTGGTTGATTCCAAGCACAATTGGTGGAGGTAGCAGTGAACCACGTGGCAAAGAATGTTTCGACTGATTTGTCGTGACGGGTTGTTTCAACAGTGGTGTCTATCGTATCAATAGTTGGAGTAGAATTTTCAAACGAACAGGAATGTGCAAAGACTTCGTGATTCCGACGGTCGTTTTTCGTTCTTGATGACGGGATGTTTCTAGCAAACTTTATACACGAGCAGGGCGCTGTTTTCAAATCAGGATGATCGGCAAAATCCATGGTACGTTCGATAAAACGGAAATAACCTCATGCAGTACATGTTAAAGTAACGGTAATGATACGCTATGCACCCTGTAGGGTGTTTGGGGCCCATCGGCCTTTTTTATACAAAAAATCGCACGTTGCACACCCCAAGCGCGCGCATTGGCTGATCAGTCGATCAAGTGTGGCGTAGGAGATAGCATCAACCGTCTGCGTCCGAAGGCCGAAACACCGTGTGACGACCGTGCATGCGTGGGGAGGCTCGAGTGTGCGCTCGCACTGTCACGAGAGCAACTAGCGCAGCGCTTGTAACATTCGCTTTAGTGATCCATTTGAGGGCTGAGACATTCGCTTGCACACATGCCTGTACTGTGTGAGGTGGACTTACGCGAGTTGTCTGGGCTGTCGGGTCCAACCCCAACGCCCACCCCTTACTGTCCTCGCAGCCGCTGGCGCACTTAGGCCATTCATCCAGTCTCTGTTACCGTCACACCGATTTCGGTGACGTCATGACTTCTGTGGTCACGTGATCAGGAGACACGCCCTTTTATGGGTGTTCCGCTGCTTGGCAGAGTTTATGCTCCAGTTTTAACAGACTGGTTTTCGAACGACAGATAACCGTCTTGGTTGTTAATGCGCTTTTGTTTGCCAACGAGGTGATTGTTCGTTCACCTGTCCCAGCGTACCGAGCAATCTACGTGCTGAGTATAGACACCTATGCTACAATTTTTTATCATAAATTTAGTGTGTAGCACGGTCTGGACCGAAGCGCACAGCGGAAAGTCTAATTGGCTACTAGTTCGTTAAACTCGATTAACAATCTAATCAAACGATGACAATGTCTTTTACTCTATGGCAAACAAATAAACTAACCTTGTGGAGTGAAATCGTATCCATACCATTCACCTTTGGTCGGCGACATATCAGTAACTACTTATGAGTAGTTGGCTGTTTAGCGTATTTTTATGTCACCGTCAACTCAACCGTTACATCTTAATGAATCTGTTTATTTGTGTTTCTGGCTGTTACACCGAAAGGTGCCTGCAACCATCCGTCAGGTTAGACGCATATGAACGGCACATTGTCAGGCTGCACGAATCTAAAGAAGACGGTGCAAATTGGCCAGTATTCGAATCCGCAGTTAGTAATCGACGCTGCCGCCAACACGTCAGCTCTAGTGTTAGCAAGCAAGTATTGAGATGCAGTTGTGTTGCCTAGGAATTAGTCGTCAAGTTGGTTGTTTAGCTTAACGAACTTATAGTCGATTAACTTTTCCATACAATGGCTAGTGTCTAAGAGTTTCAGTTTGCTATAGGACAGTTTTGGGTTTGACCACAGCGCTAAAATCGCTATCTGATCCGTCCGATGCTTGGGATTGTAGGTTTACACCGGCAAATAATGAACCAGGTTCTAGCGCGCACTGGTCTGTATTACGTTAATCGACATGAAACTCGCCCTGGATTAGAATACCTCCATTATAATGCACGAGGGATTTGTATGTTGAACATAGAGCAGTTTTGAAAACTCTCCAACTTTTATATTGGCTCTTCATCTAGTTTTTTTCAGGTTCCTGATCAAATTCATAGAACTCTTAATCTACTAACAATAAGGCAGGCCGGTGAATACATCAATTTGACACTGATCACTCTTCAAGTATTTCCTATGGTTTCAATCAGCCCACCGACTCTTATTTGATAACCCTAAACGTAAAGCAATGCACCTCCGTCGTTCAGTTGACACGTGGTACATTCTATTGAAGACGAAAAAAATAGGTACCACTATTCTCATGTGGAACTTAAACAGGACTGTTTCTAGTGACCTTAACCTGTCTCCCAATGATGCGTCAATACCCAAATGGACCAACTCGATTGCTCACCAGGTTGTTTTCTTGGTCTCACTCAGTCTACTCCACTGTTATGTTCACCTCGCTAATGCGTGTCTCATTTTAAGCTAAATAGGTTTAAAATCCTTAGTCCATGAGATAAATTGGTTTTATTAAGAAGATGCAACGTACAGCCACAAAATGGGCTACGACATTACGTTCTCCATTCTACCCAGATTAGCGTAAAATGGGGTGGTCTCCAATGTTCTACAGACATTAAAGGAGACTTGGTCCTTGTATGTAGATCCTTCGTCAACGCCAACATCCCTTGTGAAATAGACCTCTTCAAGTTGAACATCACCCACAATTGATCGCAGCTGTCGCATTCCCATAGTAATCTAAAATATCGCCTAGCAGGTTTAATGAGATCGGAGATTTCGACCTGCCTAGGAAGTCCTAATCGCGGGGTTATCGATTGGAGTTAACAGGAAGTTTGTGACACATTTTTGTGAATTTTCGGACCGCTCAGAAAGACATCCCGTAGTTTGTTAAGACTTTGGCTATCAGAGGTCAAAACCCCTGAGAACATCACATTGTTCGCGTCCTCTTATTACCGTATTCAAGTTAGTCAAGGGAACGAATTGCTTCAGGTGTTCACTCAGTCGAACAACCTGTATCTCACACAGTACATCCGGTTCAGTTGCAGCCACAATGACAACAACAATAACGAAAGGGAAACTCGAATTTAGTACTTCATCTCTGTAGAAGTATCCGAAAAGTTTATTGGAATGAGAAGCTTGCCCTCGACTGTGAGAGATTTTCACTGTACATCAACCAAATCCACCACTACACACCTGTAACATTTCTAAGTCAGCGAATTGTCAGCCCACTCAACCATGAGGAAGCCTGTTCCATTGATTGTGTACTACACTTTGCAACAGTTCGGAGATCAATGGACGTGTTATTTAAATGGCAATCCAGCCAGTTAAAAGAATACCGAAATGTAAGCAAAAGCTTGTGAAACATTTTGCCCACTTGTTGCAGCTAATTTCGGATATGTGCTCATCTAAACATTTCAAGTGACGTAGTTTATGGTGATTCTTAATCAAATTTACTATGACTGCCGCTTTCGTATAATTGCATTATTCTGTTGAATTGCGTCATCCTGTCTTGTAGTTGCTGAGTCCTATTACCACTGTGTAACTGCCAGCTTCAGACTTGACCTAAGTTCACTGCTGAACCATAAGAATTTGAAATACCACATTGTGTCTTGATACGTTATGTAGATTTCGTTCGAAGTGGATGCATGAATTCAGTTTACGGTTAAGATGGCCTACGAGGAGAACATGAGGCCCCGTATGCGTTTCAGCCGGTAACTCGGTCAGTTTTATCAAATGTCAAGGAATGAACACATATGATTTGCATTCACTACTGACGATGTGCAACTAAGAGAAGATCTCAACATTGGTCACATTTACTACGTCATTGCGTTCCTCCTAGAGTGGGAACTGACTTAAGTTGTTAATCCACGGACCGATTTTTTGCGCTACTTGCCCAGGTTTACGTGTTAGTAAGCCCTAGTGCCCACAGTGCGTGCGTGTGGTCGATGATTGGAACAAGTCCACCGTTATGACCGCTGTGCGAACAACCCAAGCAGCAGACGAAAAATCGGTCCGTGGATTAACAACTTAAATCAGCTCCCACTCTAGGAGGAACGCGATGACGCAGTAAATGCGTGAAGTCTATAATACCACACTAGGTCGAACTACCTTAATGTACGTCATCCAATAGGAATTCATCTTATTCCTTAATCATAAGGGCTAAATGAGATGTATCATTGGAATGTATGTGTGAATGTACGAGATGTTGAGCAGTATTTTACAGTTCCCTCATTAAATATGGGACGGACAGCTTAAGCTATTTAAATTGACGGAATTTCATGAATTTATGATTCTCAAACTGAAAACAGTCATGATAGAAGCAC
>LOND01000145.1:0-23835 GCA_014220965.1 Paragonimus kellicotti | reverse complement strand
ATATATATATATATATATATATATATATATATATATATATATATATATATACGCGTCCGTCTGTTATAATGGACGGTTAAAATCAAACGCATTATTTTAAATGGGAAAATGTGACGAGCTGATATCCCGTGATGTTTACAAAAGTTGTAAATGGTCCAAGGGTTTAAAGCTAGCACAACAGACATATTTTCTCGCATTATCCTTGTCCATTGTGATGTCTCACAATAGTAACTCTGCATTTACAGTACACCATCAACTATGTCTATGCCAAATTTAAAGTTTTTGTAGAAGCACAGCCATCGCTTTTACCCATGACCACTCCACACTTCCGCAGTTATGTGCACTGACAATAGTAACTCTACTTTACTCTCTCTTTTATTTGATACCACACCGACAACCGCGTTCCAAACTAATAGGTTTTCATGTGAATCAAGAGAATTTTCGATGAATTTATTTGATACTTTGTAGTGGCACAGACCTATGGTGCCCACAACAATTGTAACAAGCTGAGCAAGGAGCGATGTCAGTAACCGATTGTTGAAGATGTTGTCCATAGTGAAGTCATAGGCTTGATTTGGCAAACCAGGTAAAAACCAGATCACTACTTTGGCGAGCAAACAATCTCCAGTTCGTAAATCCCGTCTGACCGATTCAATGTGTGGCGGCGTGTTAGGACTCATGTTTTAACTTGCCGTCATTGTTCAGCAGAAATTTAATGCGAAATCTATGTGATCTGTTAAGTTACCATATAACCAAGGCGCACCTGTTTTTCAGCGACATCAGCTGTTCACCTATTTTGGAGAGAAGCTGAGGTTTGTAAGCATCCTTCCACTTAGATGAAGGCACTCCAACTGTCTCTCCTACAAGTGCTAATTTATCCACCTTGCGGCCTAATTCGATCAGCCTTGTCATCGAACCGCAGATCTGCAACTGATCTTGTGCATGTTTTCAACATTTATTCTGATATTCCTCATGGGAACGGCTGATTTCTCTAAAGTGCAGTTGGTAAAAACCTCTGTGTCAAATATACTTTTAGATGGAAAATTGTTTAGGGGCTGGCCGTCGCTGCCGTGACATGATAAGAGGCACGGTTTTCGACGCGCGTATTTTCGTGTCCATTGGGGCTCGCATGGCATTATGCGTTTGTGTATCAACGAATGCTTCAACGCAATCCATTCACATTGGAGTTCATACAGGAAGTCGTTGAGGTGGTCTTCAGAATGTCTACTTGACTGTTCCGGGTGGCATTCATGGTGGAGCTGCGACTGCGAGGAAACCGTAGCTCCAAGGTTGGTTAAAGTCGGAAGGAGATTAGTGAACAGCATTATGGGACAAATCAACAAAAAGTAAAAACTCTAGGATCACTCTAAGAATTCTCTATTTCTCAAGTGGAAGGTCGTTAAAAAACGACCTGGTTCTTCCGAACTTTTGTTTCTTTAAGGTGTCTCGGAATCATATTCGTCTAACTCTATGTCATTCTAAGATGCCCCAAGATGTTTGTCTAGCATTGCTTCATACCTCCAGAGTCACTTAAACTGACACGATAGTCTAGCGCAATGAGGCACTGGGGCCGAAAATAGAAACGGATACACAGCACTGCGCGAGGACTTACAGTAACCATCATTCTTACCTAGTCAAATCAATAAGTACTAGTGAACCACGGCAGCCGGAACATACTGAAACGACGGGTGGGAGAGATCTGACTCTGACAGAATGTATACCCCCTTTTAGCAAACACAGTTGAGTTGTAGACTTGTAGAGTTTAACTGTTCGTATTTCAGTACGCTCCATCCGTTTCCACTTGTTGCTCCGCCGCCCGTGTGATTAGTTTAATTTGAAAATTTTTGGAGGTACATGGCCTTACCACAGAAATCCTGTGGAGCAGCATAAGTCGATACCAAGTTACAAAAGAGCTGTATGGGAACATGCTATACCCCGGCAATTTAAAGTGGAAAAGGTGTAGCACAAATCAGGGGAGGGAATTCAAGTTGTAAGTGGCATAACACCAGGCAACATTTATCGCAAAATGTCATTCGTATATACCGTTAGATAAAGCAGTAGACAAGAGTGCGTGGAATCGTATCTCCAGCGCAGACTGGAAATGAAACATCCGGGTTTTTACCCTCGATTCGCTTCACTTTGATATACGCTAGATGAGCACGTACTCATCCGGGGGGATTGAAGCAATTTGTTGTTGGTGTTAATTACTTTTCTACACCGGCTGAGTATGTACTGAATACCGCTTCGTTAGATAGGTACCATTTCACCTTTGATCGTACACGTGATCCACTTTCGTTCACCCCGTTCGACGCAGTGCCGAGGAGCTCTAGGTAGTCACCGACAAATTCAAAAAAAGACAGTAAGTGTTCTTAAAATATAACTTGTTGGTGAGCCAATCCAAGTAGGATTATTATCTAGTCAAATAGAAGTGGCGTATATGTCCATTTTAAGCACGACGCCAAACGTTTTCGCCAGAAGAAGAACTATTTTTGACATTGTCAGATCGGAATTACTGGCTGTTTCACATTGATATGAACGCAACACTGTACAGATGTACAAGTTGTTCCACAAAATCGATTGCTTACCTTGGTTGACTCGACCTGCTGATCCTGATTATGTAGAAGACTGTTGTTTCTGTCTTTGGTTCGATTCCCGTCGTAGCTCAGATTTTTCGCAATTGGTCTCATCTATAATCATGAAATCTGCCAAACTACTTATTAAGTAATACAATTTCAATGCTCAACGGTGGCGTTGGTGGATTCCAGCGTGAACTGTTGAGAAATCCTGCTTGGGCAGTCAAGCCGCTGGATCATTTGGTGGATTCCATATGACACAGTGATTGGGCGGGTAACTGAGTCCAAATGTGAAAACTTCTGAGCTCCCGGCGTGGCTTAGTAGCTCAGCTGGTCCACTGCCTGGAACGTTTGGTGGATTCCATATGACACATTTGGTTGGGTGGGTAACTAGGTCCAAATGTGAAATTTCTGAGCTTCCGGCGTGGCTTCGTAGCTCAGCTGGTAGAGCATTTGCCGCGTTTGGGCATGTGTTTCTGTCGCTGGTTCGAATCCAGCCGAAGCTTAGATTTTTCGTAATTGGGTCTCATCTAAATTGTAGAAGACCGTTAAATCATTTTGTCCGAATGATTTCACGAACTATGCAACTGAAGAGGCTCTCGGACCCGAGATTGGTGCCCATGAGGATAAAACAACAGATGAAATGTAAACATATCAAAAGAACTGTCAACAGTTTTCAAATAAGGGTCGGTGCAGTAGCCCTCGCCAAAGATGTCTTACCGTTTCACAAGACCAGTTGTCCAGTCAGGAAAAGGGACGAGAAACGTTTGATTGCGAGTGGAAATCAATGAATCGATGAGCCGCTGGTAATCAGCACGTCTTCCAGCAATCGATATTGAGAAGTAAGCGCGTGCACCAAGAAGTATAGCGAGTGATGAGTAAAATCCACGCAATTTTCACGACCGATACAGGTCGGCCGACTGGTGCAAGTTGACCCGGTCCGTTTGTTTGTACAACGACACACTTTAGTTTTTATTATTCACGAATTAAGCTATTCCGATTATATAAATTGGAAATATGCAACAAGATGAAGCAAACAAAAAATCATTCCTTCCTTGGATTGGATGTTGATTAGGCTCGACATTGAATGGGTTACTTTCGGGATAAGCTTGAAAACAGACAATCAGAAAATCTCGCTTGCATTTTCTGTCAAAACCGGTGATAACCAGTTAACTTACTCAATTATCTCAGCTAAGGAATATGTCTATAGTTTGTGACCACAAGTCGCTAAGTACAATCCGGCTCGAAAGTCAAGGGACGTGACAGCGCTCTTCACAAAACCGTACTGATGTATAAGTAACTGCACGTGTCTGAACACTATGAACAGCTTTTAACACGGATTTGATCAATTTGTGAATTTTGTACGGGATATCTCAAAACCCATTATGTTGGATAGTTAATCTTATTGGGTAAAATGAATGAACTTTATGTTGCCGTTTACTTAGCTGTACATTAATTTACCACACATTCGTGAAAAGCAAATACTTTTTCAGTTATATATACTGGTCCATCTGATAGAGAACGTCTAGAACATCTCAGTGATAGTTGTTTCAACTTCACAGTCTTGTTCACGGTGAACGTATGGGGACAAGTTCTGACCATATTCGTCTTTCAAAGAGTTCGAATGCTCGCCAATTTATTGCACTAAAAAGGTGGAATCGTTTTCTACCCAATCTAGATAGCCTTTTGCTGTTAAACCAGTAAAGGTGGGGGAGAGTTTGAGCTCATAACTTTCAGGGAAAGCATTTTGTAATCATTTGAGTAGTGTGTGTAGTCAAAACTGATTACTCCGTGCTTCTAGTTTTAACTGCTTTCCGTACCCGAACTAGCAACTCGGACTAATGAATATCAAATTGAGGCAAATAACCAGTTGTCCGGAGTTTTAGTCTTCTCAGATCTGAAAACACACGTGAAATCAATTACCGCTTTATTCAGTCGATGGTATCGTGATTTTGTCCAACTCACTATGTTTGGGACTTAAAAACAAACGATTTCCCCCATTGTCCAGTACTGTATTAACTGCATGTGAAGCGTGAAATAATGTGAGAGTAACACCACTTGGTCTGCAGCAGCTTGTAGGTCGATTGATGTGAATTTACATGAAATAGTAATTCATTTTTTAATTAGTGTTTCTATGCGACCTAGTTGTTATAGAGTAAGACTCATTCTTTCTCCGTGCTACCTCTATAGTTTGCCATTGTCCGAGTACAGATGACAAACGCCATACACCTGATATTTTCACTTGAAGTTTTGTCTGGACTCTATCGTTGAGTAAGCTAGAGGATTTCGGGGTCGTCAGGTGAAGTCATGTGTACTTCATCTTATATTGACTCGCACTGCATCTCAAGCGGAAGTTGGAGGTAACAAAGGCGATGCGGCAATCAATGTACTATCACTGAACATAACGATGAAAGAAATGAAATCGAACAAGGGTAATTAGCAGAAATAAAACAAAACTTGCTTGTTAAAACCAAGACGAGCAAGCGAAAGATCGCGGGGTTATTGATTGAATTGAACAGATTGATTCTGTTCATCCTCCTTTCGAAATGATCGGAACAAGCTGAACACTATTCATACAAGGTTGTGGTTGAGCGTTTGGATTTGATCATTCGGTCATGCCTATTGTGAGGTTGCTGGCGTTGTGGTTAACACGCTAGTCTCACAAGCACGAGGGTCAGAGTGCAAACTCCGATCCGGACAAGGATATGCACTACTGATGAGCTCTAATAAGAGCGAAACTCGAGTCTAGTGCTTCCTTTCGAAGTGGGCTAGCCGAAAGGCTTATCTGAATGCGAAGGCTGCGATCAAGTGTGGGTGGTGTTCAATTTTCAAATAACCTAAATCCCCGAATCTTCACTACTGATTAAAGAAATAGCACTATGGTTTCAGCGCTTTCTAAGATTATATGTTTTAGCCACCTCAGGTCACTTCGTTCGAGGACGTTGTAATCTGACTTGAGTAATCTGACATGAATAAAAAGTATATTTTAAATTGAACATCCCTGATCGCAGCCATCGCAATCCTATAAACATTTCAGTCAGCCTCGTTCGAAAGGAAGCACTTTACTCGAGTTTCGTTCTTGTCAATGGTGTGTATGTAAATTGGCTTGGGACTTTTGGTTATTGCTTTAAATTTTCAACTGAAGGCATATCATGCATCGCAGCGGAGCTTGTTTGCCACATTCCCACACTCGGTGCAGAGAGTCCTTTCGAACATCCGTACGAAGAAGTAATTCCATTAGTTTGAGACCACCGTAGAAAAACAGTAATTTGGATGGCATATCCACTATTCTATACAACATGGCCATGAAAAACAACACTTGATTACATTCTTAGTGTGGAAGCATTCTAGGGTGAGTTCGAAACACGCTTTATCGCAGGTTGGCAGGCGAACGTCTTCATGCGTCTGTGATTGAAGAAATGTAGATTGTTTAATTCCTATATGACAAACCTGGCGGACGACGTGTTCAACTTCCTTAGTTGTCTGACCCCAACGATAATAGTGTAAACGATATATTGTACACATTCAGTGGAGTCTCAAAAAAGATGGATAAAAGATACTCGAAATGTTCTGAGCTCGAAAACGGCATGTGCTAATATATGCATGAATGCCACTTATCATCGAAGCAAATCAGTCAAGACGTTAGTTCGAATGCCTCTAAGCAGGTTACTTTTGAGTAACCATCTTTGCATGCTGTGAGCTGGTCTGGATAGATGAAAGATCAAGAGGGACAAAAGTGACCATTGATGAATTACTGATGATTAGTGGGTATTTTGACGTATATTAAGTGAATATCACTTACAGTCGACAAACTGATCGATGAGCTGATCCTTTCGTTTTACTCTCCGCCGCAGGTAATGAACTGATTAACATTTTTCTATGTTGGTGTTACTTACTGACAAAATGGTGTCGGTCTTATTCGAACTGTTCAGGTTAGGGTGTTGAGACTGTTACTGAAGGAGATGGTTACGTTGATTCGTCCGCTGCACGGATTTTCCGGCTAGATTTCAGGACCATTCTAGAACCAAAGTTCCCTCTGGTTTCAGGTAAAACTGTATATCATATCACAACTATAACCGAATGGTCATCCGTTCAGTATATCAAGATTTTCAAGGGGTGGTATCATATTTGCGTTTGTCAACAGCCAACGTGTAAAATAGTTTTCACATTACTGGTCCAAGTGATCTTCCGTTCATCAAAATCGTTGTCTAACGCTATTGTTGGCCCTCTACTTCGAAGTGTATCAGATATGGTCACTAATTCAACCACTGGCGGTGCTCAGTAGATCCATCCATCCGTAACTACAGATTTGACTTTAAAAGTGGGAGTCAAAGGCAGAGACAAAGGTAATGACAATACTTATACCCCTCAGACTCTAGGCATTATTTCGCATGGGCCTGTTTGTGCGTTATATGGTTTCATGGTTCTGCATTCGGTGTTACTTTCAGATGACAAACACTAAAGAGACGCGGGAGCAGGAAGCAGAATCGTGGCTGATGTTCTAAAACCGTCAGTATTCAAAAGCGTTATGAAAAAAACATTGCGACTAAGTTCCTGTAAAGCCCATGTGAATGCACGTATAAATTCCATTCGCTACTATTCTCATTAGGTCAAAATCCGGAAGTAACGAAGAGAATTGTTAGCTGCATCCATTACCCCCCAAAGTGTCTCATTCCATACAAACGATAAAGGAGCTCGTGTATATCGACAATTTCACGTAACTTTACACTATTTGGACGAAAAATAAATGCCTCAATTCATTTTGATAATCAATTTTGAGTTACAAACCTTACTATCCCTCAAAAACCCGTAAATACACTTCGAATTAACCGCATTGAGACATAATTCGAACAATGACCCCCGTGGACCAATGAGGCGCGAGCTATGGAAAACGTCAGTTTTTCATCTTATTTAGTGTTATCATTCATCCTTACTTCTTTAAACCACTCTTCACAACCTCTGGATGAGCTATAGTTAGTTTAGATTTCAAAGAAGATCAAACATCCTGAGAAATCCTGGGCGAAATTGAACCGTATTTTGTTTGCGGTGCGACCTAACAACCAATGCGATACGGTTGATCAGTCATTTAACAAATTTCAAAATAAACAACAAGCGATGCATGAAACTTCCCACAAACCTTACCGAACTATAGAAATGGTCGAGTAGGATTCATCTACCGAATTTCAGCTCAAAAGATTGAAGAGTTGCCTTAAAAACAAGGATTAAATTTTGGCATAGTTTAATCCAATAGTTATATTTTGGAAAGACTTCAATGAGTTTGAAACGAGTTTTTTCCTCAACTGCAACTCAAAACCCCTTGTTATTTGACTGAAAACAATGTTGACAACCAGGAGATAATAATTAGCCAATTTTTTTCTGGATATTTTGAACCCTGTAGTGAATAATTACGTTTAAACTCAAGAGGATGAACACAAATTGCAAAATTTTAACAATCAAACCAAATTCCTATTCAGCCTTATTTATCAACCAAGGCAAATTTACACTCATTAGAGAGCCCAGAATGTTGGCTATTGAACGATATGTGAATCATTTCAATCGGGTGAGTAGTAAGAAAGTTAGACGTCCTTTTATTCACTCAACCTCGGTATTCACGCGTAAACGTGTGCGGTAGAAGTGACGCGCGTGCGTCGCGAGAACCAAATTGTGTTGCGGTTTGGAAACGGGTCTATTTAATCGCGTATGCGCGCGTCGGCTGTGTTTACGCTCAACGCTCTCGTGCAACTGTGTTTAACTTGCGCAAAATGGCCGCGGTCGCTGCTCCGAAAACAACGAAGGCTAAGAAGGCTCCGGCAAATCACCCTCCGTACTTTGATATGATCAAGCATGCCATCAAGGAATTAAAGGAACGCAATGGTTCGAGTCGGCAGGCAATTGCCAAATATGTGAAAGCTCACTACAAGGTTGATGATAAGGCCGACCACCATTTGAAACGGACTCTGGTCAGTGCGGTGAAGGCTGGTAGGCTGCTCCACACGAAAGGTATCGGTGCATCCGGATCATTCAAGATAGCAGAGAAAGCCACTGTTAAGACCGCCACCAAGCCCAAGGTTGCCAAGAAGCCGAAAACTCCGAAGAAGTCCGCGGCTAAAAAGCCCAAGGCGGTGAAGCCTGCGTCCGCTAAAAAACCGAAAACGCCAAAACCCAAAGTCACCAAGCCTAAGAAGGTCAAGACTCCGAAGAAGACTAAGGTGAGCTTCGTTCTTCTGTGGGCCTGTGCCCTTGCGTATAGATTTTGTCTAGCAGGTTTTTCTGTCGTTTCAGACTTTGAAACCGAAGAAGCCCGTGGCCAAGAAAACACCCAAGAAGGCGGTGAAGAAGGTCGCGAAATAATTACTTATTTTCCATTTCATCTTGTACATAGCTCACCTCTGCCGTCTGTCTTATATTCCCTTGTGAACACTACCTGTTCAGATTATGTATTTTACTTACTTCGTACATACTTCAAAATGAACGTCTATAAACTATGTTGTTTTTTCCACTGCGGAGGGGTTCGACCGTCGGTGGATAGGTTTGGTGGGGTTCGGCTGGGTCTAATGGACAGGATTATCCCGAGTTAGGGTTCGTGCGCTGCGGTGAATGCGTTTTTGGGTGCTGCGCAATTGTTTTCGTTTATTGAGATTGGTTTTACTCTGTTCCTCACAGCGCCCTATGGGGTATACGCTGGTGTGCAACCGGCCGTCGTGATTTGCGTAGGACTCATCGGCGCTGCGGTCCTCATCGCGGTGATCTCGTTATTAGTGCTGTCGCTGCTGAAGTCGCGTCGCCGGCAGACTCAACGAATCTTGGGTAGGCGTGAGCGACAGAAGTGGTTAATCGGTCTACATGGACGACAGAGCTGGATGGTTACCGGTTCTCGCTTCGTGCCTTCTCGAAACGGGTCATCCGTTGACCTGAGCTGCCTCGCAGGAGGCTCCGTTGGTCAGCTGACACCCCACAAGTTGTATCAGTCCAAGGAGACTCTAGAGCCAGCGGTGAGTTGATCTGATTCCACAAATTAGTATGCACATCTTAGTTAGCCTCTATAGTCCCTGGTCGGGTGACCTTTGCCGAGACAAAGAACGGACTTCTCCGTACGGCTAGCTGGAAATGGACAGGTGTTGGTCTGCCTTACAACCGGTGCAGCCCTCACAGTCAGTTTGCTAGCTTCCAGTCGTTTATCCGTCATTGCTCGCACCGGCTCTTCGAGTTTATAGTAGAGGATGGCCAGTTTTGAGTAATAGGTTGTGGTTGGTTTCTCGACTTTCAACAAAGCTACGTTATCAATTTCGTGACCTATCGTCCGGGATCCTAACGTTTACGTGTCACGTTCGGAGCTGATGCTTGTTTCGGTTGCCGAGCCGACTTACCTGTGACCTAGTGTCTGAGCTGGAGACGGACTCGAGTCACACTTCGCCACAGGATATATTGCTCCTGGACGCAGATAGAAGGCATTTGTAGTCTTGCCAGTTTACAAAATAATCGCTACCATAATTGTATCTGTTTTGTCGCTAAGCGATCACATCCTGGTAACCACACATAGTATAGTTCGAGTGACCCTAATGTAATGCGAACAAAGTTATTGACTCATGAGTCACTATCCTTCGCAATGCAATCTGTTTGCTTTCTTTTGATCAGACTTATTCGCATGTACGCCAAGGTTCTCATGCCGTTATAGAGTCCGTTGCCTCAATGCACGGTTACCACTCCAATGGTTCGAACGCCAGTGTGTACTTCTCGAAATCTAATCCGTACCAATGTTGGGAGCACGACTACTCCGAACCTCGACCGCCCCCTCTGATTGGTGCTGCAATCGAACCTCAGGACTTAAACGTGGGACAGAGTTTGTTGGGTGTTTCAGTAGCCTTACATAATGGAGCTGGCAATCGGATCGTCAAACCACAACGTCGGCCGCGTCGAACGGTGCCCGATGGTGGCATACGCTCAAGTGTGCGAACTATCAATCGACTTGATGAACCAAGCCGACATAAGGATAGTCATTCTACTTTCGGAAAACATCCACAATCCTCGTACAACAGTCTCACCGATGAACCCTATCAGGAACAGGTCAGTTGAAGCCTAGCCTGGTTGAGATTGAAGAGTTTTCTGTGCATAAATCCCCAACCATTTTAACCCGCGACCCAAATTTTCCATAAAGTTTCACCTTGCCATCCGGGGCAGTTCATGTATTGACACTGTTGAATTTCTTCATGTAAGGTATAATACCAGTAAAAGACAATCATTTCAATCAAACCTTTAACTCTTCTGTCTACCAAGTACCATATATTCCGGTTAAACCCTAGTTTCATATTAGCGGAGAAAGTACAGGGCACATCATATTGAGGAGGAAGTCTGTGTCATGCTTTGGTTCTGGTTGTCGGGACCCAGGAAGGTCCCACTTCGCCAAAATACGTTGTAGAAAATACCCATGGAGTTTTCTGTCTAATCGCTAAGAATGAGCTTGTCTTGGAACGTAGCTGAAGACTTTGTGCATGAGTGCAAAGTAAACTACGTTATTTGAATCTTATTCTTCTTGAAATCCGGTAACGTCACTCCTGATTTGCAAACACATTTACACTAAACGGATTTCTGTCATTTCTTGCCTTCACGATCATAGACATCCGGTGTGTAATTGAACTATGACATGCGTTCTCTCCGTTTATACGGATGGACCCAGTCCATTTGGGATTTCCGGCTTTTAATGGATACAGCCACAAGGACCCGAAATTGGGTTCACAAGGGTTCTTGATGCTCACTCCCAAACCGACACCCCACGTTCTTGTTTGAAGTCATCACAAGCAACGCCCGTAGAATTGGTGTCAAGCGGATAAAAGCTTTGGCCCGTACGTAACCAGTTACTGGTACGATCCTCCATTCAGACTTTCACTAACTGGCGAATCAAAACAATAAATGAACTAGTCATGGAGTGTGTCAATTTGAGGGTGAGCATCAAGAATCATCTGGTGTGCACTTATCTTTCTGATGTTGAAGGTCCAAAGAACTGGCTTCTACATGGTTTCATCGGGTAATAAATCAAGGGAACTTAGTATATGGGAACCGCGAATTTGACTTCTTAGACGTTTTCACCCTAAAACATGAGTTTCTTTTCTAAAAGCGATAAACTTTCATCAACGATGGCGATAGTTTTTTCACAACCTTGTATGTCGGAAATGAGCCCAATAAGAAGATTTATTATGTGGCTTAAGTATGCTACTTTTGGTAACTAATTAATTTTTATTTTATCGAATTGCTGATTTGGTACATTTATATCGCATCAATCAATCTGCTTACACACACGCTCTCCGTAAGTAATCTAGGCTGTAGTTGAAGTATATGAGGTGTTGGATAAGAAATAAGACCACCAGACCATAGTGTATTTTGGGGCTGATCATCAAGCATGCACGTGCTCTACCTTAAGTCAAATCGTGTGTGCGGCCTGGAGCGGTAGAGTGAACCGAGTTCAGATGATATCAACCGTACAACTGTGCAAATCAAAAAAAAAAGAAACTTACTATCATCCTCTTTTTATTCGCATTACACAACTCACAAAACGAATGACGACTTAGGTTCAGGTCGGACCCAGATGTTTTGAACCGCTATCCTAGTTGAATATCAGCTGAGCACACTGTACTCTGAATGATGCGCTAAGTGTTCATTACAATTTCCTGACTGCCTTTAGTCTTGTCTGAAACACTGTCTGACCTTCAAGTCCGTTCACACCTCAGTGGGAAGTGCCGTCCCAACCCAACTGCTCTCGGGTCGTGGACACCATACAAGGTGATGTTCCTCTCCAGAGGATGATGCGAAGACATGGGGGACGATAACTGGAAATTGATGGAAGTGAGCCAAGGGGAATCGTTTTGCATCCCTGTATGTGGGGATCTGTTATTTTTCCCGATGGCCTTCAGCATGACGCTGATAAGGTGATATGGTTTAACTTAGCTCGGCCATCGCATTGAACGTCCAACATACATTTAACTTTACATTGGTTTCTATAAACGGTATTTTCTCAATAATCTCCTGATGTTACTGTTAATGTAACACACCTTTAATGGGGAGAGGGTACCACTGGTACAAAGCTTTGTGTGTTCAGGCGCTTCTGCTATGATCATGACTTAATTTGAAAACAGCCTGAGTTTACGGTCAATTTTGGTCTTGCTTGTGTACATTAGATTTGAAACCCTAGCTGGCAAACCATAAAATATTCGACCAACAACTACTGTCTCCTACTTGCAACCAAACCATTCAACCCAAAACCTATCTTGTGCTTGCTAGTTTGCAACCCCGGAAGGTGTCTTCTCAAACGCCCAAATGAGTCTGCGTGCAGGAAAGTCAACCATGGGACTTCTAAACCTAGAGTGTTCATTTTTGGCTTTTTAACTACTAAAATCTCCGACAAATGAAGAATAATTTACCAATCGACCTTGAATCTCACAGAACTAATCAGAATAAGATTGAGAAATAAATTGGCAAACGGTCACAATTGTGAAGAACCACTGGTTCATGTTCGTGGCTAATTCCATAACGAAAAGACTGAGTTTGTGTAGAGGTCAAGGTAGGTAAGAAGCAACAGAGGAGGAGTAAGATCGATCGCGCGTAAATGTGTACTGTTAGCTGAACCTAGTTTAGGAGGTGAAAACACATTCAGGAAGTTCTCCTAAGTTAAAGGATGGGTTGTACCAGATGGGGGATTTGATACGACTGTATCGTGCGTTGTGTTGATGAGGGTCAATGAATCCAAAAGATTGTCCAGGGACCTCTCAGCACACTGTGACCGACACTTTAGGGAATGTATTAAATCGTCCAATTCCAAATGCAATAGCTAGCAGCTGAATAGCATACCGAGTAGTGTAAAACACGTTCATTATGAATTGGTTGGCTAGTTGATGTGGAATGCAGAAGAACACAGGAGGTCAGATATAGGAAAATAGTTCTCCTAATCCGATGAAATCCTCAGTTACCGAAGGACGTCACACTGCTGTTTTAGGTAACCTTCAGCTGCTTTTGGCAAAACGAAGTCAAGGGAGATATTGGTAGTTGGCAGAATAAGATTGGCAATCGTCGGTACGTCCCTTATATCGATTATTTTTGATAAATGTTAGTAAAATCGGAACAGTAAAATGATTACGAAACAGACAGCGGGACTTTGTCAACGCTGACGATTCGGACGCACTATTCAATAAGGCCAATTAGTTGTTACTTAGCACTGTTCTTTTGTTTAGTATCATAAAGAGAAGTACCCCCAAGATGGTCGAATACTAGAATGTATCTTGAAAATACGCCGTACTGTTTGTTCTTCTAGTCTGTTTACATGGGTACGTTGTGCGTTTTTTCCAACTGCACACACAGGTCCAGTTCGATCGATACAATAGCTATGGCGCTGAATTGAATTACGCGGACCAACCTGCTGAGGTACACCGAGGGAGAAGAGCTGATGTCAAACGTTCTGTCGTGCCGGATCAGTCCACTACGGCGTTGCGCAGTTTCTCAAACCCAAAGTCAAAAAAGGTATATTAGTGGCAAATCTGAAGCATACATATATATCTTTTAAATGTTGATAATTGTATTTAAAATTGATTACTTCGATTATCAGTATGGTGTTTGATTAGTACAGTGACTGGGCAATACGTTTGTTTATGTCAGTTAGATCACTAAATTCATTTCGTAAATTGGTTGTGGTCTCTTCGGTCTAGTTCCCGCTCTGAATTATGTGTTTCGCATTCTTCTTAGACTTCAGGTAGGGCCAACAAGAAGTCAACATTTCACCAAGTAAACTGATAACAGATAAAGAGAGATGAAACATAAGACCGTGACATCTAGTCCGAGTAGGATTTTTATGCATTTCCATATTTCCGTTGTTGGAGTTAAGTTGTTCTCCAAGCTAACTGCTTAACCTGCACGAGTTTCGTTGATAGGCTTGGTGACACGGTCAGTGTTATTTCCAGTGAGGCTTCACGTGCGTGTTAATATGGAAAGGCATTGTCCTCACTTACAGGTCGCACAGACAAAGCCCAAAGGGTAAATTGGGACAGACTAATAACAAAAACCTACTAAATTGGAAACGATATACTCCAAGGGATCTCTAACAATAAATAACCGTTCTTTCATGTTCTACAATACAAAAGTAGGTGTATTGATTGTATGTGCCAATCCCCTACTTAGGCCGGACTGTCCCTCAAGTGTGGACCTGTCGACAATGGGTGAGTCTGAAACATTTCGGTAGATTTTGAATGCGAGGGTTTGATCTGACCTAGTCCGGTTGGCTAACATTGCCTGCACATCACTATAACATGATTACGTTAGGCAATACGATGGTGTATGTACTGTCTTGTTCATAGTGTGATGGATGACCACGTCGGAAACACGATTATTCCAACACTCACGAGAATGTCTCGACGCCATGATGAGATATGGTCAAGGTCCGTAGCGGACGGATTGCAGACAACATGACCGACCGAACGAGTGATCGTTCAACGAAATCAGGTCAACGGGCGGGAAATGGCAGGCAAAAATCCACGAGAAAAAGCGTCATCTACACATTAGAACCAGGCAGAAGTGCACAGGACATTTAAATAGAAACCTCGCTGCGTTATGGTCTGGAATCTCAATTCACAAGGGCGAGCACATGGGTGGTGTGAGTAAGCGCGATTGAGACAACAAAGATCTTGTTTTATTGAACAGCGTTTCGCCACAATATCATTCAACTCTATCACTTCGGTACTGTCCAGCTACCGTAGCTCAAGACTGACTCCAACTGGCTGTTGACAAATATCTGGCTACAGATTTTCCACTAACGATTGAATCATGTCGTGTTCTGTCAAATATTTCGCGTATCATACCATGACGTTATAAAGCCGTGTCACAACTTCTGAGTCTCACATGGTGTTTTCCGGTTTTCTGGCTTTGCTACCTAACTCATTCGTTTCAGTTCAAGTCCGTATGCCGCATTTTACAAGTTTTATTTGATTGCAAAATGATGTAGTAATGAAAACAAATCTATTTGTTAATGAGAGAAATGTAGTCGCCTCGTTCAAATTGTGTTCGAATTGAGGTGTCTTTTCTTTCCAGACTTTTCTGTATGCCGTTCAAACAGATAAACGGAATGCTTTCCACATAAGACAATAAGGTGAACTGATATGCTTGGGGTTCTTTCAACTTATGTTATGTTGTTACAAGAAGAGGCACAGTCTGATTGTGAGGTTTATATCACAATACTATTTTGGAGATAAACGGATGGTGGGATTTCAGTTGCATACTACTCCTTTTGGATTTAAAGTATTTCAGGTCTCACAGCTGGGTGTAGTATGCTTGATTTTTCCGATTGCTACTAATGGGAAAGCAAAAGCCAGCTTAATCCGTAGGAGTGATGTTCCCGGAAGCGGCGCGTAGCTCAGTTTCTTGGACAGAAGCCAATCGCTGACACATTCTTCTACAATGTCCCATGTTCGAAGGTGACTGGTCCCAATCCTGTTCTCTTCAGAACTTTTATAACTAAGGTTTGATTAGCAAATGGGTTTCTATGCCAACTGCAAAATGAAGTTCATGGACTTTCTTTTATTGAGTGTTTGGTACTCACCTATCAGATTATCAGAAAGCGATTAATTTCCGTAGGCACGTTCTGTTTTCAGGTATTCTTTTCTAACAGTGAGTTTGTAACACGGAACACAAACGAGCTGCATGCATCTATTTTGTTCGGCAGCCTCTAAAGACGACCATTTACGGTAAGCTGATGTAAGTGCGGGCAAAATACAGGCTGTTAGCCACGACCCAGTGGTGGATCGCATGAAACGTGATCAATCTGATTTATCTTAATCACTAACCGAAATCATGGTCAAACGAGTCAGTTCAAAAACTTAAATCCCCAAAATTTCATCGGCTGTCAGCCAGGGTACACGATTATGCTAGTCCCCCTCAATCGTCCCAAGTGCATGCCTACGTAAATCGTTGTCCCAATTGGTTTGCAATCCAACTTTTGGAAAAATATGGGAACAAGAACGAATCCACGTGGCTAGGGGGCAGAATAAACGAGTAGGTGTTCTCTAATCGTCAGTAGTGTTCAGTGGGGACATAGCAAGACCAGTCAATCCAACCAACGTCCCCACGCGGCCTAAAGACAGCTTCTCGGCCAGACAGTTCTTTTGTTGCTTTCATCACAATCCACAGCGCTCAGTTCTATTAAGCTGTATGTGTCAGTTTGTCAACTTATGGACCTTTGCTTCACAATCGGTTATATTAGACCCACTTTGGTTTTCGCGCACCACATTGTTTAACACGATAATTCGACTCGATAAATTGCTACCTTCGATTTTGATAGAATAAGCTTATTCGTCACAGCGTGCTTAAAGGAAGGCGTGACAGAATTAAAACTTCCTGAGAGAATGCCAAGAAGATATGCGAAAGACCAAACCGCTGAATGAAAAACAGGGATGATGTTCCGGTTGGGGAAAAGAGACAGTATCAGTACAAACGATGGAGTGATTCTCAAATGTGCTAATGTTATACCTTAAAACCGCCGAAAATATTGTTTGGCGCTTGGACAATAAGGTAACGTATATCATTTGGATAGTTAAATTATTTAGTTTGAAAACCTCACGGATAATAAATCTCGGACGCATTAGTAGACTGGACACGGACCTCAAACCACTGAGGCAATTCTTCAGACTGTCCTGCCAGCCCCTGTTGAAAAGAAGCTTTCTTTCGAGCAAGGCTGACTAGGGAGTGAGTGATGTTTAGACCATACCTCCCCGTCTTGGCAACGCAGCCATGCTACGGTGGTCCACAGGCGTAGTTTACTAGTCTGACTCGGTTATGTTAAGCCATCCCACTCGCATTCCCGTAAAATGTACTTGACACCTCTTATTGGTACCGGGTTCACATTTGTTGGATGGTTGGTATAACAACTAATTCGCACTACTGAGCTCAGTTTCAGTAAGCAAAACGGTATTTGCAGAAAACTGTTCATTCGCCTCTCCTGTGGGACACGCTACGTCAGCCATGCGATTAAATAGCTATCTCAAATTTGCCCACGGACGGCACCCCAGTCCTTCTCAGAACAAGGGTATCGACGCCCATCGTCGTTTGAGGTTATCTGTGGAATGCTACAAAGGCCGTCCGACGGCAAATCTTGGTGACAGGCAATGATGAGCACGGACTACAAATAAGCCAGCCAACTGTACGTGCGCCAGCGTTCACAAATTGGAACTGCCGTAGTCATCAGTTGATTGACCAAACATTCGAGACTATAACTGATCCTCGGTTATCTTCTAATCACCTTCGTTAGCATCAGTATTCATCCGATTGCTACTTCTACTGATACCTTACTTTGCACATAAGTTGTGATAGAAGAGTAAACGTGACGAACAATTGTTTTCGATAATTCATCATCAGATCAATACAATTATATAGATTCAGCAAAATCAAAACAGTGTGTACAAAAAATAGAACGAAACCTCGTCCGCTGCCTGACTAGTAGAGCAATGAAAATTTGCACTGCAGACACAATAGACCAGGAACTGGAGACAGTCGCCAACGTATTGCGGGAAAATGGCTACCCGGATCGTTTCATAACCCGGAACATGATTGTGTCTAAGCCACGGAGTCAAATTACCACGGTAGAAAAGAAGGCTGTTTTCATCCGCCTCCCTTTTAAGAGTGATATTGCAACAGAGACACTAAACCGTCGACTTTATCAGACTCTCAGGCGCACATTTCCGGCGGCAACGCTACGCAGTTGGTTCACCACATCCCCTCTGCTGACTTTGAGAAGGGGGACCCTCGACCAATCCATGGTTGTATACTCATTTTCCTGCCGTTGTACGGCAGAATATGTAGGTCGCACGACGAGGCGTTTGTCAAAACGGATCAAAGAACACCATCCAGCGTGGCTCGGGACAGGTTCGACCAAATCCATCAACAGTGCAGTCGTTGCACATTTGGCAGATACTGATCACCGGGTTGACCCCACTCAGGCGTTCCGTGTTGTTCAAAAACATCCCAAACTGGTCAGACAACGGATGTTGGCTACTGCTGAATCGATCACCATTCGATTACGCAATCCGATTTTGTGTTCACACAAAATTCGTACAAGCCCTGCAGTTGCCGTGGCCAAAGGTCACACCATCAGTCTGCATGCCCATCCAAACTCCAACCGATAACTTTGTGACGTAATGGTGGGTGGAACTTCAAACCACCCATCATTAACACTGGTGATTTGCTCTCTGAGTGACTAGCCTATAGAGGCTTGGATAATTTTGTAACGCTCTGTATGATCCAATGACATTCTGCTAAACCTCTTTGTCTTGTGTACACACTGTTTTGATTTTGCTGAATCTATATAATTGTATTGATCTGATGATGAATTATCGAAAACAATTGTTCGTCACGTTTACTCTTCTATGATTCAATGGGAATTTTCGCCAGAAATTGTGATAGCCTGATGAGAAATCAACAAAAATGATGATGCGTCTCAGTTTGTACTCCGCTATATGTGATAACAGCTACTTTCTACAACTGCCCCCGAAGCACTTGATTTTAACCCAGCACAGTTTCTTTCGTCGCATGTTCAAAACTCCAATCAGTTGTCGAGTAAGTCATGAGATTATACAGGATTCTAAGTTAGCTTCTATAACTCTCTGCAACATTTTGACTGGAATGTCAGTTCATTTTTTATTTCCTTTGATTAGATAGTCACAAAAGTGACCAAGTGCGGCAGTGTCCTTAGTTCGATTCCTGTATTCAGTTTGACGTCACATGTAAATTCAGTCTTCTATCAATATATGCACTGCCAAATCACTTTCAACACAATCATTTACTCATACTTGCATCGCACTTGTGTTCAGTTTGGAAGGAGATGCAAGCAAGTTGGGTTTACAGCATTCAGGCCTCACTTGATACACCACAGTTCTGTCCTAATATAACTTTGGCTAGATATATTTTTAGCCTTTTTACATCGGTTTTAACCACATATGGCAACAGCAAAGCTCCCACTGTCATTAACTTCGAGATTAGCCACCATCCCGTCTCGCACAACCCGGTCGCGTGGGCTGTTCTAACGTCTACTCGGTTGTTGCTACCAGTGTGTCGTTTGTTTCGGGAGAACCTCGTCGGCCACAAAAGTTAGACGAATGCAACCGCATGGTCTAATGTGGCTCGAGTGTTGGGACCAAGAATGCGCGCGTTGTTTCTTTTCTCTGGCGGATGAATCTCTGACAGTTTAATGGATCCATCCTCATGATGTTATCATCATCGTCATCAACGTAGTCATCATCATCTTCTTCATGGAAAGCAATATATCAGTAGTTTTCACTTATGCTTAACTGCCACATAACCATCAGAACAGTAAACCTTGTATAGGAAGAGAGAAGAAAAAGAAGGTTGGAGGAAGGGACCCGACTACTTCAGTCGTCTGTTTGGCAAGTTTTCCCAGGTCACTACAGCTACCTCGTGGACTGTCAGATAACCGCTGGCCTCCCAAGCTTCAAACCGACGGACCGCGCAGTCATATGCACACACTAGTTTGTCGAACACTGCTCACGAATGACACAATAAGTGAAAGCCAGTCAGGCTAGCTTTACTGAGGTGTGGTTATCTCTAACTACTTTAGGACTGTGTTGTGATGTGACTGTCTCATGTTTTTTCTTGCTGCTTTAAGTTGACTGTCGTTTATTAACAGTTGCTTTATGGACAGCAAATGACGCGACCGGACAGTCTCGTTTGTCCCTCAGAGGTGGTCATGGATAACCTTAGGAGTCCGATTAATCAACAGGTCCTCAGTTCGAAACACCTGTCTTGTTAATCAGGCCCAACATGGCTATCCGGTCTTCTCAATATATAAGCTCGTAAAATAACACAACGTCAATGGTCTAGTGGTTGTCGCGCGTACATCCATCTGGGTTAGAGTAAATAAACCTACTGAACGACGGGTGACACACTGTAAAACAAATGCTCGCACGCATCCATTTTTGCGGCCGCCGCGTTCATTTTGAATACAAGGACCACAGGGTCATCCAGGCCGATAAAGGATATACTGATACGTGCGCCACATCAGAGTACGGGCGCACCAATTCGTCGTGACTGGTGCGCGTGCGTCTGTCACCCAGCCTACGACACAAGGTTCTCGATATAGGTAAACCAATGAAGATGGATGAAAACGATGACCACAAAATAAAAAAAATACCAGAAGAGGCTAAACTATGTTAGGAAAACCCATGGGTCGTATATGAGCTGAATTATGTCAAGCTGTCCAGATCTTAGCAGGAACGGTCGAGGTAACCTAGGTGTCTCAATCCGTAAACATGGGATAGGTAGTCAGCATTCAATATCACTATGCTATATCGAGTTTAATACATCTAATATGTATATAATATATTTATAATATATTAAATACATCTAACTAATGTAATCAGACCATGTTGTCGGAAATGTATTATTCCATTTTAGCGTGAACAAGAAGTTCCGATAGTCAGACCTAACAATCTACCAAGACCCACGAGCGGTCGACAGACATCACTTCAGAATGACAGTGATTCCGATCACTGGGATGATGAGTTCTAACGGAACAGAATGAAACCTCTTAATTGACTTTGTTCTGTTCAGAAATATGGTGTAATGAGTGGCCAGGAGTTCACCCATCCGAATCATTTGATTGTTTTATTCTCTCTTTTTCACTATTTTCCTTGTCATTATTTCGATCTTTTGTAACGTATGCTGCGTGTCCCAGCATGTGCTTTATGTGTCAATAAATTGTGATCGAAATAAATAGATTTTCCACAGCCACGGTGAGGGAATGTAGTGGCACGTGCCCCCAGGATACATCCTCCGGATTAAGTGCACAAGGTAGTCAAATTGTTGCATGATTAGAAAGAGGTGATTTTCTAGCCTTTCCGTGACCGCATGCTTACAGACTCATTTGTTTTCTGTCACACTATAGAAAGAAGAGCGTTGACGTCCCCAAAGCAAAACAGATAGTAAATTCAGACTGGTTGTCTTACTGTTGTCCTAAGGTTAGGAGCAACCCATTTCGAATCGATATTCTGTATATGGTTGCGCTCTCCCAGAACGATCTTCCTAACAAGGAGTGAGGGTGAATCTACGTGAAAATGTTCGTTTCATCTCATAACACCATCGTCACTCACTCTGAGAATGGGAGCCAAGGTAACCGGCACTTAAACGGTCACTAGAGTTGGGTCGGTGTCCATGTGCTTGTGCGCGTACACGCTCTTCAGCACATGTCCTGGCTTCGGACATGTCGACACACGGTTAGGACCACGTGACATGGGGGGGGAGGTGAAAGCACTGAGGCTAGACGTCTGCCCATCCGTCTGAAGCCGTTGTGATAGTAGTGGGAAACAATGGAAGCAGGTGGCCCACCCCACAACCGGTGGGCACAGCCACTTGAGTCATGTCTGACCCTGTGAGACGGTTGTCACGACAGCAAGACTGTTCTTTGTCGGCTTATTCTTGCCGCGGCTAGCCATTGGACAAGCTCGGAAGGCTTGTTGCTGTGACTCTCTCGGATGCCTGCTAACAGGCTCTACGACTAACAAGTCAGGGCCTGTAAATTAAAATAATGGGTAGAGTACTGTCAGTGTTGAGTTTTGGTTTAATTGACCAAGAATAGGGCTGGAACTCATACCTGAATTCATCGGATCTTCGCCTTTGAAAAACTTGTTTAAGGTTAAACCAACGGCATCCTGAACAAAGAATGTCTTTTGTCACAACACAAACCATCAAAGTTCTTGTGAGAAAAAATTAAAGGAAAAGTGCTGATAGACCTGTCATCACAACTGATTTGCGAAGACTTGTTCTCAGCAATGACAATGAGGATGTCCGGGTTTCTTCGCGTACGGTAACATAAGTCGTCCGTGTTCGGTAGAACATAAATTCGGTGCGTATTAAAGCAACTCACGTTCACATCGCACAAGTACTGCAAAAAGCGTTTTCACGATCGCAACGCGTTGTCTAAAGACATCACCTTCTCAGATCTGCACGGCTTAGTCCGCTCCAATAACGAGGTCTGTTGGCTGAAAAGCTCCGCTAATTGTAAAGGGACGCAGTACAGAATCTTGTCATAGTTTGGAATGCACAACACCGTTCCGTTAGGTCTGTACCGTTTTAAGGGGACAATGAACCCAGTTACTTATTTAGAACTGTTATCCAGTTTTGTAATCTAACATCTCGAAACACTGGACCCTGCGTGCCGTAGTCGCGCTAGTGTTTGAACAACATGTTTCATGATCTTCGGGGTATCACGCTTTGACGCCAAAGAATACACCCTTTGGAAATTATTGGAAATCGTCACGTACACATCACAGCTACATTCAATCCGAAAAATGCAGAGTGAACATAATGTTTATGGGATGGGATGACCAAGACGGACACACGATTATTTCAACATTCAGTGGCATATTTTGACGCGGTGGTGAGATATGGTCAAAGCCCAGAATAGATAGAATGCAGACAACACGAGCGACTGAACGAGCCATCACTCAAAGAAATCAGGTCAATGGCAAGCCAAAATTTACCACTGATAGCGTCAGACACAGAACTAGGCAGAAGTGTACAGGACATTTGAATGCAAACCTCATTGCGTTGTGGACTGGAATTCCAGTTCATAAACGTGGGCGCACGAGTGGCGAAAAGACGTGCGAACTGAAGAGTAAAGATATTGCTTTATTGAAATGATTTTTGCTACATTTATAGCTTAATGTTGTCTGCCAGAACAAGCAAAATTGTGCAACTGAACGCTGTTCGTCGTGTCCACTAAAGTGTGGAGACCGCCAGGTTTATTTTCGAACACTTGCCATAAATCACTCAAGTCGTATTCAAGAAAACGTATAACAGTTCCTCTCAGTATTACATCGACGTCGTGACTCAACCAGAAGTGTCCGTTTGGTTGAGCTCTACATTCAGCATCTGAACATGAATCGACAAAAGCGCATCAGAAGAGAAAAAAGGCTTCCAGCACTTGAGTCATTACAAAATAAGGGCTGGTAGTTGACGGGGCCATAGCGGCTACCACATGAGCATACAGTGTTATCGATCGCACATGCATTGGCCTTGATTATGAACGGTATAATGATGTGTGTTGCGCTCGCTCCAGTTTGACATGCCGTCGAGGCTATGATGCACGCAACACTGTCGCTAGGACGTACCGATCGCTTCACAGATGTGAACTCGGATACATGATTCGGAGGGCTTAACCAAAACAACAACAAGCCTCCTAACCGGGTCGGGTTGGCGAACGGTCTGAGGACATGGCGAACGG
>LOND01000144.1:215445-226817 GCA_014220965.1 Paragonimus kellicotti | reverse complement strand
GTTTACTGGTGACCTACCGGATAAAACTTACGAACCATACAAAATGAAGTGAGCACAACACATACTTATAGGCTGAGGTGATTTAATTGGATAGAGGTCAGGAGATGCCAACAGTCCTCGATTGATCCGCAGTTAAAGACTGAGTGACGAAACTAGCATTTCTGTACAGAAAACCGATGGGGTAAAAAGATTACCAGCGTTGGATAACATGGGCTGCTTGTATGCCGTTCTTGTTAGCCATCTTGCATGGTTTGGGCTCTAGATTTAGAGGTAAAAAATCTTGATGATAAGTATTTAGAGGAGATCGAGCCAAATTGGAATCGGGATTGCAGTCAGTATTCAGATCTATCTAAGATCGTAAATTTCCAAAAAAAAACCGGCCCGTGAAGGACTCTCTAGGAGGAATACTGTATTTGTGTTACCTAACGTAGTTATGAAACATTGAAAAAAGCCCGTTTGCCACCTTATTTCTGTAAGCTTACCCTACTTTTAAATATTCGGCAACTGTAATATTTGTCCAGAACTGAACGGGTTAGTGCTTTTATTTAAGGTGTTCCTTGTGCAACCAAATGAGCGACGTGCGCTTCTCTCCTCATCGACATTTTTGCCATGATATAGTCTAGCTTTGCTCCATAATACAATACATTCTTTTAGAGCTATCGTAAACTTTAACTTTTTTTTAACTCTTTCTTACGTTTCAGTCGTATAATTTTGCCTATGACTGTTGAAGAATACAATGTTGCCCAGCTTTGGTCTGTGGCAGAGGTGTCGAAAAACGAAACTGGTGGGGGAGAAGGCATTGAAGTCCTGGTGAACGAGCCTTTCAATGATGAAAACTACAAACCTTCCCCGCCCTTGTATATTGGCGGCAAACTATACGATCAGGGACAGTATACACATAAACGATTTCACTTATCCAACAAAGTTCCCCTCTTTGTACGCCTGCTAGCTCCAAAGGGCTCCTTAGAGGTGGATGAACGTGCATGGAATGCCTACCCCTATTGTCGTACCATTATTGAGGTAAAGTCTGTGCCTTGATGCTCGTCATATTCCCTTCCCCCCCCCAAGAATCCCAAGTATATGAATGATAAGTTTTTTCTGAAAATCGAGTCGATTTACATGCAGGACAACGTCAGTGAAGAGAACGTAAGTCTGACAAAAGTGTTTCCGTATTTCTTTATCGAGTTAACGTTGGTATATTATGCTTATCCGATTGCAGCCTAAATTCGCATGATTATGGGTCTTACTTGAAGTGATGTTAATACTTTCTTTCGCTACTCTATCTCAGACTAAGGGTTAGACCTATCATTAGTATAGTTTCACATTCCAACTCTGCTGATACCAGTCATTATAAACTGGACAACCTGAGGTGAATCGTATTCATCCCAACAGTGGTGTGTGTGTAAGTTCCAACGATTACTTTAGTCACTGTCCGACGAAGGGCGCTTTTGGTTACACCTATTTTTGAGCCTCTCACGAAATCCTTGATGTAGAATTAGGGCATTTTATTCCATGCATTAGTGGGTACACGTTCCAATCTAGACGATCTTTCAATGCTGCGCTCTTCGATAGCGGTTAGAATGGATCATTTCCAAACGCATTCAGTCGGATTGCTGACAATCGACGGTAACATTCGAATTCCTTCTATGGAGATAAGACTCAGTACCACATAGCTCGTGGTGTCTATGGTGTCTGTGCTTTTCTGGTGCCATTACAACATGACACAAGCGTCTCCCGTGCACTCCCGTCACATTAATTGCGTTCAGGGTTGGCCCCGCAAATGAACTTAGTCGAGACGTCGTCTGGACCGTTGCAAGCGTCCTCATGTTAACTAATTGCAGTAAGTGTCAATCATTTTTTCCTATGGTGGTTGATCTTCGTCTGCTTCCCTCTGTACGTATCACGCTTCTGGTTGCAACATGGTGTGATTCCCATCTTTTTATCGTGGTTCGGGATCTCCCTAAGACTTGGTGCTTCAGCATTTGATTTGCCCACCGAAAGCACGTGACTGGCTTACCTATCCTTTTTGCTATTCGACGCGATATTCTCCCGTAGCTGTCCAGTGAAGCAATAACACCCAGCTCAGCTCACTTGACCGATCATAAAGTACATGTTTGATGCGCTGCTACGTCTGAAAGGTCAGTGATTCAATGCCAGGTGCTGGGGCACACAATGTACACGCGCGCATGGCAAACTGTGGTCTATCACAAAGTTTCCGAACTGACATAAAGTAAGTGACTCATATCTCCAATTGGTCACATGTGATGTTGGCAAGTCGTGACTAGTATGACGGTGCTGTTAGCTGCCTACGAAAGGGAGCCACATATGTCAAACAGTGTACACCCATACATTCTCAACTCTGAACCGCCCAGCCAGACATTGCGGCCCAGGTCACTGTATATTCTGACAGTAGTCCACGAAATGACAATATAAATGTATACAGTTATACAGGAAACCAAAACCTAACGGTTAAACCTCAAGAAATAATCAGCAATCCTGCCAACGTAGGCTGGCTACTGACTTCGGCACCAACACGTCAGGGAGTTTTTCTAACTGCCGATATGGGCAAACGTGTACTCCCCGACGTGACCGGTAGCACCTGACATTCTTGCTTAGCGAGGCAGCCGACGACTTAATATCTCATGATCACGTCGCCGCCTTGCGAGTTCTTTCAAACATCTACGGGTGCTCTATCGAGATAGGCAGTACATGACTTAAGCCACGCCGACTTTTTTCTTACCTTGGTTTTCGCTCCTTGAGTTGAAAATTTACGAAATCTGTCCATTGTTTCTCTATTTTGATCTTGTCTATGTTTCAGAAGTCTCTACGCTGTCTTGTTCTTGTGCTGGATCTAATAGAAATAAAACTACCACCTCTGCGGTTGCCACATGATCTGCCACTTTCTGAAGATAGGAACAGTTGGTGCTAAGCGCCACTGATGAGACAACCCTTCTACTATACGAGGCGAAGTAGTCTGTTCAGATGATTATCTATCACCGTTTCTAAGAGAAGCTGTAGAAAAAAGGTCGGAATTTGGGGTTTTATGGTGTTTCAGTACTTTACGCCCAAGAGTCGTTTCAGTTTGCCACGGAGGACCGTCGTGAATGCCAGTATTAAACCTGCCACCTCAATCGTTTACAGCTAAGTGGACCAGCTTAAACCAGTTGCAATATTCTCCAAAATCTTACCCTACCTGCTATGTCGTCGCCTTAAGTTGTAAACTCACGAACAATCGTTTCGTATATATATATATATATATATATATATATATATATATATATATCCTTTAACACTAATTCTTCCTTGATCTATTCCATCAATACTAAAAAGAGACATATCGCGAGGTAGAAGCATTCTGCCTTCTACATATTACTTTCTTCCATTCTTGACTCAAACGAAACGTCAGTTTATCGCAACGTGTCTCTTTTTGTTGTTAATGTATAGTCTCACTAACTCGTTGTACACAACCACAAATCAAGGAAGACAGCATCCAACTGCTGCCCGATCAGAATGCATCTTTTGCTCGCTCATCTAAGTACTCCCCACGGTCTCTGTGCAGGCTTCGTAAATTTGCGTTTTGGTTCCTGACGGCCATTTGTCTGATCCCTTTCAAGTAGATCAACCAATGGCTTTTCATAGGCTCTGCCGATTTGGCAGAAATTCATTTCTGCCTTATCTGCACTGTTCGTTCGACAGATGTCTGTTTACACCGTGTTCCCGTGGTTGGTTTACCTTCTGGGTCACTCCAGTATCGTGACCGGGGAGTTTTGATTACCGGTGCTGTTTGACAAGTGTTTGCAGACCCACCGCCCATTTCCCAATTTTAAACAGTTTACATTTGCGAACTTAAACCGAAACGAACACTAGCAGTGACATGATTTCAGTCTAAGTGGTTAATCGGACATGAACTTCACTCCTTGGTTCATTGATCCCTTCGGTAACTGAGGTCGATATTAACAGTACGTCCGTGGTTGAATTGTACAGGGCGGTTTTCATGTGACCCACTACTTCGCCGTGTTGAAGTACAGGACTCGATATATTAGGTCCGTAAAGTGCACATAGTTGCAACGGCCTATCGCCAGCGCTTCGCGCCCGAACACCGTACATATCGTCCAGCCACTTTTCTTCCGCAGTAGCGTGACCAAGTTGCACACCCATACCACCAGCAAACACAGACAGGTTCATCTGTCTAGTTTGTCTCAAATTAACTCGGTGAACGTTGTTGAAAGCGCTATTGTCGACATCTGAATTATTATGTCGCAGACTGTGATGTAAATAAGCAACGTGTTTCCAATCTGTGTCGGCTGACTTTGGCTGAGTTGTTATGTCTCGTGTATCAGATAAAGAATGCCGTCGACGAAATGCATTTTCATTATTATTTAGATCCCGCTGCGGAACACGGGTCTAAAATTAGTACACGGATGTAATGTTTCGCTATCTAACCATTGACCATACCGTGCTTAACCGATGCTTGCTAAGTAACCGGAATAACCTAGCATGTCTTGAAAGTTCCTGTTTCTGTTTTTCCTTGAGATAGTTTTTAATATGTAATTTACATTGTACATTGATGTCTTCGTATCGTTAGAAGCCAACTTCCTCGCCTATTTTTGATGCAGTCGGTTGAGAGGTTTGGGAATTGGGAATGCGAACGTTTATTCGGATGCAGTCATATTGTCGTTACAGTTATGCCGTCAGTGCAGCTGGCGACGGGGATGGGGTAGTTGTATACTTTCATCTCACTGACAGATTAGATACAGCCCATTTACTAATCAGTTCACACTAAGAATGACATTCAAGAGTGTTACACTTGTGCTTGTGTCCTCTTTCGATAATTGCGTGTGCCATTTTTCTGCTCATTCGCTCCATTTTGTTGAATGCGATCTTTCTGCAGATTCATCAGCTCCCACCTGACTTGCTATCTCAACGAGAAGTTGTTTACATCGACATAGCGAATGATGACTTGCATAGTCCCAGTGACTATGATCCTTCGTGTGATCCGACTAAATTTCAATCTGTGAAAACCGGTCGTGGACCACTGGTCGGTCGCGAGTGGTGGAAAGTAAGTTTGGTCTCTTTCTGTGTCTTTGGATCGATCCGATTTCACAGAATACAGATATGCCAATCATGTGTGCTTACAAATTGGTCACATGCGAATTCGTGTGGTGGGGACTGCAAGGTCGTGTCGAAACGATGTTACAGAATGTGAGTCATTTTTGTCGTGCGATTGCTTTTTATTACTGCATTGAATTGTAGCAAGAGAAAAGGATTTTCCAGAACTTTCATCGGCAGCTGTTTTGTTGGATGGATAAGTGGTACGGGTTGTCCATGAAAGATATTCGGGAAATAGAAGAAAAAGCGAAACACGAACTAGATAAGGTGAGTTTTTGCGTTATTTGCCTTTTTTAAAGTCCTGTTTATTCTTCGCGTGTTCCAAGACATCTCATTAGCTTATCAAGTTGATGAATGTGGGAGTAGCCATTTCTAGGTGTACTCTCTCATCATCATCATCATCGTAGACAACAATACCTCAGTGGTTCACATTGATGCTTAACTGCCACTGTGTACCCCCTCCGCGCGTCGTAATATGATAATATGGAAAAAACGTAAATGCGGCTTTCCAGTTAGTTTCAATACAACCGCATAACTTGAACTTACTCTTGCTCCTACTATCGTTATTCTTTATCCGATGAGCATTGCTGACTGCTTCTGTTATTTTATCTACGGAATTTCTGCTCACTTGGTCGAGACCAACAGGCGCACTATTTTTTATTGATAAACCTTCTTTGATCAACAGTTGAAGAATTCAGGCTTGTTTCGAGTGGAATATTCTTGATGTCAGATCCGTTTTTTAAGTAGTTTAGCCGAGCAAATAGCAACTCAGTTTTGCCTGTTCGATGGAAGGCATTCCATGCCGTCAAGTTCGGGACCGTTGGAAAGCAATAACATCTAATCATCTGGTTGCGGCGTTTTTGTCTGGTCACATAATATTGTGAAATTACATGATTTGTCTGGAGTTGCGTTTATCCTGCCATGATTCTATCATATTCATATTCTTCGTTCTAGACTTCTGACGGCCGTTGATTGAATTTATAAAGATGTGCTAATGTGCCCATAAATTATGCTTGTCTTTATTTGCACCTTCTGATTGGAACTCCAACTTTTCGAATCCAATTTGTCTGTCGCTGTTCTGTTTCGTTCGATTTCTTTCTTCCGTCAGCTTCTACCCAGAGGTTGACAGTATCTCCGCACTTACGGACTTGGTTCAACGTTGCTGATGTTCGCATGTATGCGTTTGTATGTGCGCGTGTGTTTGTGCACGTAAGACTATCACTTCACCCAGCATCACTGATCTTCATTTGCCTATTATATTGGGCCGTCTCCTGTCGTTCTACTGGCAGTCACGTGATTTTAGGATGCTACGGCAATCCCGCCTTGTCGTTTCTCTTCTTGTTACTGTTCTTATAATTCAAACATCATTCTCAATTGATCACAGCCGTTGCATTCCCGTGGACTTTCCTGTCAGCACCTTTCGAAAGGAAGCACGATTTAATTAGAAACACTGGGCTTCTTGTAAATATTTCACTAAAATAGAAGCAAGGCTCATTATGCGACATGTTAACACTTGGTTTGCTCTCGCCAGTCGCAGATGTAAAACATGTCGATTGTCTACATCAGACGCACAGGAACAAACAGTCAACATGCGCACAGTTACACCAAATGTTATGTGCTGCAACCAGATAGTTCGTTGTTACCGGAAAAAGTTGTTTTGCTTTTCGACTGGTTTGTGCCAACCATATTTGTGCACATAACATCAACTAGTAAGTTCGGACAATCATAGTTTTGTCAAAGTATTTTCGAGTTCTTTTTAGGCAATGACATGTTGAGTCAACTGACTCATTCACTTTGATGATCTGTTATGATGTCTTTAGCATTCGACGACGTGGGCTTTTGAGCAGCAGGTTAGCCACGTTGAGACGTCACATCGCATCACCATTTGTTCCGTTCCAGAGTATTCCACTGCTCGCTGAGATGGACAGTGTGGTGATTCAAACGGTTTGAAAGAAGAGTATACTTTTTACAATCCAAATCATTCTGCAAACGTTCTCAAGTACAAATTAAAACTTGCTCTAACTCATGCGATTGCGCTATGTTCAACTCAACTGACCAACTCTAAATACTCGTCTCTCTGTTTTGTCCTCCACGTTGTGCATCAGTTTACTTGCAGTTACGGCGACGTTTACACAAAGCTGAACGGAATGACAGTCATCCTAGTGAGTAGTCGAACACGTCTCGGAATGGTTGGGACAACTGGCTACGCAACTTGACACTCTAACACGGTTAATCTGCTGCTAGAAGTCTCACGTCATGGATTGCTAAGCATCTCATGACAACAGGTCATTAAGCTGACCCATTTGGCTCATTCAAGATACCACTATGCAGTGTTATTTAGCGAAGCAGTGTCTTTCTGGGATTGTGTGCACAAAAGTAGTCGAGGCACTTCATCGGAATTACTTAGTACTTTATATAATTGTGTACGTGTCCATCCCGTATACTTTGCGTTCATGGGCGGTGAGAGTGAACGCAATATTGAAATCACACCATATTTTGCTCTGTTGAGATGATTTAGTTTATACACTGTAAACCGTACATACCTGTGTTTTGTTTCCGTTTGCCACACACCGTCGCAGACCACCAACGGTCTAACCAAGCGAAAATTGAGCGTCAGAATGTGTAGGTTATATTGGGCATCCGATAGAAGATGAACGGTTAGGAAGCTTTTGATTGACACGAGCTGTTTAGTAGCATCCATGTGCAGATTAGACTATCTCACTAACCGAAGCCAAAGAACATCAGAGCACACTTCGTCACAATGTTCTCACACTGAATTTCTTGTGGTTCAACCCATTAGGGCAGAGTTCTGTTTGTGTACAATTAGGTGTGTAATATAACTTTAATTTTGGTAAACTAATCATGGGAACACTGAAGAAGGCGGGAATCATTATACGTCCGGATTTCTCTTGATATAAACCGACGGCTGCCGGTCGTTAGTTTTTACGAATTGGAGGATTGTAATCAAATCGACTTACATGCCTTCAACACACACTCGTCGTATGTGCCTTAACGACTTGCGGCACATGCGCGGATGATATGCCAATCCTAGATGGCCGACGAACTCGCGAGTGCAATCATCAATGCGTCACTCGCTATTGCCACCCATCTCATCAATAATTCTGTTGCGTGCCTAGCGTTTCTAACGAGCGATTCGAGTAATCGCTGGGTACCCAGCCGGACGGATGACATCTGTTCACTTTACGTGGTCGTGCAGTCATAGTCTCCATATTTCGTCGCTACATCGTTGCCTGATCATCGCGCGGTTTTACCCAACTGTTAGTGGTCTCAGTGGGAAATATCGGGTGCGGTAAACTCTCAGTTGACGCGCGGAATATGTAACCTAACCATCGCAGGCTGTGCAACGTGAGTAGTTGACCAACTGATCGCGCATCCCGAGCGTTCCGGAAATACGCGCCGGCGAACTGTCGCATTGCTCACGTGATCCTCTCATTTGGCAAAGGCTAACTGGTAGAGATAGCAGTGGTCAAACACAGCAAATCTGTTGGTTTCTTCGTCGCGAATAGGCCACGTTTCTGGACCACGAGGCTAAACAGAACGCATACAAGCACTGTATATTCTTCAGTTCAGCGGCAACTGGGCGTTCGTGGATAACGCCGATTGACAAACTTAATGTGTTATTACTGATGTCACTGCAACAATAAAGACTGATGAGATGACGCTACCCAAGTGTGTGAGACGGCCAAGTCCAAAGCGTATTGCCTGCAGTGGGAAACGTACGAGTTGGAATGCCTGAGCCTGAAGTAACACTGCAATTTTTAAAGTACGAAACGCATTCTTCACAGACCAGCTTGGTAATTCACCTCGTCCAACACGTTCTTTATGTAGTTGGCAAGAGAGCTGAGCAGAACGATGTCATGTTGGTCAACTTAATGTTTGGGCGAACTTCGACACCAAGTTCCACTGGGTTTACCAAGCGTGCTTCTCAAACTGTCGTCCGTGACAAAGTTGTCCTGAACTGAAGAGATCCGACGGCTTTATCGAACATCGTTGGAAGTAATTAACACCTTAGATTGTCCGTAAACTCTTAATTTGCGTGTAGAATGATTATGCAGTGATCTTAAGTCATTCACGAAATCCTCTGGAACTCTTCTGCGAAAGAGATAGTTCCAATGAACTTTATGAACAGTCGAATCGAAGACATTCTTCAGGCATTAAATGACGACTACCATCGGCTGCTCATAAAATTACCACTGCTCCAAGGTCTGCCACAAGTTTAGGATCTTGCCAGTATACTCTAGACTGGAACGTGAACCTGCCTGTTTCTCAGACAACTGGCTCTTCCCGGGCTAAGTTGGTCGACTGAGGTAAAGGTAGCTTGGATGCGATAGAAACTAAACGGATACCTATGTGGTTTTCACATAGATTTCTGGCCCTCTTTTAAAAATGGGAATGTGTTGGTGAACAATGTTTACGAGATACGTTTTCAAACCGCTCGGGACAATTTTGGCAGTTCTGATATCGACCTCCGTGCACTGTTCCTAAAAAAAGAGAACGCCTTGTCGCACTCTAGGGCGGTCATTGCTGTTGACATGGGATGCGTGGTACACATCAACTGATCATTTGGATCCCGTTATCTTTATGGTTCGGCTGAGGCCAGCTGAACTGTTCTTCAAAATGTTCAGCCCACCTATCAAGTCGACGCGATTGATTGGTGATAAGTGAACCATCTTTTTCACATATGGTCTCACACCGACTCGACGACCAGTACAACCACGGATCAGGGAAAACAACCTTTTGCTGTGCCCAGATACAAAGCCCATTCCATCTCATTCAGCTATATGACCAAGTGGTGCCCACGGTCTTCTCGTAGGCCTTTTGGTCCGCTTGCGTTTAAGTTCGCAATGGTTGTCATATTCAGAATCAGGTGAAATCGAGCGAAGTTTATTTACAAGGTTCATGGACGTAACGGACTCCCATTCTGTTGCAGCTGCACAACTTCTTCGGGACGTAACTCCTTACGGAAAGCCTTCTTAGTTGTGATTTGTTCCCAATGTTCCTTAGATTTTTTCATCTGACTAGAACTGGACAATTTGTCCAACGAGGCTTCGTGGTAAGCGTTCATTGCACTCTCCTTGCTCGCGTAAAAATTAATAACTCTCCATTTATGAGTTTGTGGATTCCTCTGGCTAGTACTCTCTCACGACTGTAGCTTGACGTGTGCCGTATATCGGAAACGCGAACCTACGATTCTAACGCCTCTATTCACTTGAACTCACCTCTAGATAATAATCCATTTGAGTGCTTCCATCTCACGGTCTTTGATGAGGACGAAACTGAATCGCGTGGTCAACTGGAATAGAAATCCCACTGAGTTTCAAAGCAGAACAACGTTTGCAAGACCGGATCCGAGAGAACAGCCACTTGTGCGCTGTCAGACTCAGTACATTGGTTAAAGCACGTCAATCCAAATCAGAAAAGTTGTATTTATTAGATCGGCGTACACTGCAACGGATAGTCGTTCGGATGCCAAGAGTGCGTTCCACGACGCTCTCGTCGACCTTCTGACACAGATTAGATACCCAGACATCGTCATACTAGCCAGCGATTCTAACGCCCAACCTGATCGTCTTGCTCCAGAGGAGAAGTCGCTGAGTGACATGTGTCGCGTACTGAGCTGTCCAAATCGAGAAAAATCAGAACAGGAATCTGAGCGGCACTAAGCAATCTCAATTTATTGGAAAAACAGCACCTTTTATAGAGGAACAACAGTATTTACGACTGCTATTAGACGACAGCGTTCTCGCGTTTTGATTGGCCAGTTCGCTGCTGTGTTGTTTCACGGCAACTCAGTTGTTTGCTGCAGATACGCATTCAACAGCAGCTGATCTGCCGTCTATGATTGGTTAGCACTAGTTTGACCATAATTCCTGTCTGCGGCAGCTTGTGCGCGAACACGGATTGGCTGAACTTTCTCCAATCGAGAAATCGCTCCAGTCCAATCTCATTACAGTACGTTTGGTGCCTGGGCATGACACACTGACAATGAGAAAGACCGTTACAATTATGTGCATCTCACGGTCTCTACATCTTGAGTGCTACATAGGAGAAAATAGTGTCACATGAAGACCGTCCTGTGCAGCTCAGACATGGATACAACGCGATCATATGGCAGTCAGCTACAGGTGGCACCACCCTGCTGAAGATTGTCTTGCATTTTGAAGCAACCGCCTGGACTGCGATCATAACTTTGTGTGTGTCCGTTCTGTTTTGTCATTTGCCCAGAATCCACAAACTCATAA
>LOND01000144.1:196373-211523 GCA_014220965.1 Paragonimus kellicotti | reverse complement strand
CCGGTGAAGTTATTCCGCGTCCGAGACCGTGTCCAATCACCATTAGCTTTGGACGTGATGTCCCCACTTTAAACGGAAATGATTTAAGTTCCACTGATAAGCTGCACTTGTTTGACTGCTGTATGTGGAACTGAGCGGTACCGTCATCCTATAAATGAGTTGCTTAGGTTCCTATTTTGAATCGTGATCTCTCCAGATAGGCATTTTAAGTCGTTCAGAAGCAGTATTAACTTTGAACTCGAGCTCTTAACTCGTGATCCAGAAAAAAAGTCTAGCTATGGGTTGTTGCCCGGGTGTCAGAGCTCTGTGCTACGATCTTCATCAATCTAACTGTTGCCGATTTAAGGAGAGGCTAAAAGAAAACATCTTACATTTTGTTGATATGTGGCCGAATTTTTCCCTGTGGGTCTCGAAAACCGCCACCATACGTTGGACACATAAAAGTCAATCTCCATAATAACGCCATTTGGGAGAACTTTTCTGCAAAGCACGAATGCGCACAATGTGAACTGTGTACCAAATGATCCGCTAAAAGCCAGTCACATTCATACGTGAAATAGAATATACGTCGCACCAAGCGAAAGGCCGTTTCGTTTTTTGGAAGCATCCGAGGAATGGAGAATGTAGCAACGTCAAGCTGGTCCTCCTCCTTGAAATACCAAGTAGATCAAAGGATTATCAACGTTTTAAGTGTGGCATGTTGCATACATCTTCCGAATGTATTCTTGTGAAAACTGACAGTAGCTTATTGACCAGATGTATTGCTGTCAACATAAGCGTCCTAGTTACATGTTGCTGGATATGAGTCTCATCATCATCATCATAGACAGCAATACATCAATGGTTCACACTGATGCTGTAGGTGACGAGGGTATGACAATGTCTGACCTATTTAGTATATATGCTTCCAGTTAGACAACGTCAGGGCATTAAAAAAGTTCGTGTACATCAACGAGGATGCATCTGTCAGTGAGGAGTTACCGGGTTGTTGAGAGTTCGAGATAATACGTGAATCAGTCATCCGCAGCTGATGCGAATACGGTGAAAGTTAAGGTTTTTCAATTGCCATGGAACTGTCGAGAGAGCGAGAGAGAGAGAGCCATTCAGAAATGTTGTATCGTACGTGTAATCTTATGTGGATATACGGATTCACGTTACTCAGGCAGTGCAGATCTGACAGATAGTAGTCAACATGCACATCGTCAAGAATATCGTCTAGCTAAGTAATATTGGCTCCATTTTTCCCTTGCTTTCCGTGCTATATGCCGTAGCATCTGCATATTGTACGAACATATACTCTATAAATTGCAGTTCACAGTTCGCTATGCATTTTACGGCTTGTATTCCAATTGTGACTACAGCCTGGATGATTGGTTTTCGTTGGGTTGTGCTTAAATTAGTGATAATCTCTCTAATGGCGCCACCTCACCTTGTAGCGCGTCCGTCCGAGACCGAAAGGTGGCACTGCTGCCAAAGTTTAACCGTTTATACTTTGTATGAATATCGTTGATTGTTAACTATGCGGCGAGCACAGAATACCGTCGTGCAGGCCTCAGTCTCTTATTCTCGGTCTCATAACTGTTTTCCACACCAAGGCGTTTATTCTATGGGACGGTACGTGAATTGTAATGGATGTTACTGGGCAGTCACTCAAAATGTCGTCTCCGCTGTTCTCCCTTTCTTGTTCATCATCAGGTTGATAATGCCCATTTTTCCTGATCATTGTCGCACTAATTCATTATGGTCATCTGGTCTGTGCCGGAAATTAAACTTCGATTTTCGCCTTGTTCCTTTTTTCTTTTTCCTACAGAGTATGTTTTTGAAATGTTGCATTTCGTATTACCGTTGTCCGTTTTACTTTCCAGCAAAGGGAAAGCGGTGAAGTACGCGGAACGGTCGCTGGTGAGTAGTACGCTTCATCGCTCGATCGTGTACCGGTAATTGCCGCTTCATGTTTTCGGCTTCAGATTGACACATTCCTCTGGCTTACGGCCTCCTCATCGTGACCTACTAATACATGTAAGCCTTTTCCGACGGCCAGTCTTGTAATTTCTTTCTGCTTCAGATATAACTGCGTCCCTGTTTAGTATCGTTCTTCAGTAGTTATTTTATATTTTTATATGTACACTTTTATTTTTATTGTTTCAGATATTCCCTAGACCTGATGTGCACCACATTCCTGCCGTCTGATTACGTTTGCCATGAAATAGTTTTTCTTTGCCGAACAGGCTCACTCCGACCTCTGATGAAACTCAGATAGTCTGTGTAGTATTGCAGATCAAATTTCACTGTCAACTTTATGGTTACGACAAAACTTTTAAGAAACGCAACCACTTGCAAAAGCGTTGTTTTCGAAAGCCTGGATTGCAAGTTCGCAACCAAGTCATGTATGATGCACCTGGTTTTGGTGCACAGTTGGGCCGTAATTCTCGTGTGACGGAATGTCTTGATAAGTTATACCGTCCTAGGTTGATTGCTTCACTATGAGTCCAATGCCAGTTGGCAACGGAACATAAAGTGCCCACCCTGACACTGCGGGCGCTTTGAACCAAGACGACGCTCACTAGTAACTCTACACTTTCTGACTGATTTCCCGGCCAGACCCATCAAGAGAAGCAGCTGAGCTGTGTTCGTGAAGTTCTTTATCACACGAGTGTAGTATCATCGTACTACATTCAAAATCAAAGTATGCACTCACATTTTCATTACACTCCGTGTATCGTCTCCCTACTCAGCGATTGTCAGCCCAGACTGCTAGCACTGTAGTCAGATGTAGATCACCTGACCTTACTACAGACAATTTAAACAAACTTTTGTGAACTGGTAATCGATTAATCATGAGGTGTGAACGTTGGTATAATCAATAAACGTACGTAAGTTACAGCTTCTTTGAAAACTTTCTCAACACCAACCCTGTTGGTTTGTCTCGCGTGATCGAAAACCTCCTCATCTGTCTTTCTACACTGATCACAATTAAAATATGCACTGAAAGTTGAACTGCTTCGATTATCTTTCCATGGATTGTTCTACACGGGCAATGTGATGAAAAAAGCGAGGATATTAACAACACAAATGTTTTCTACACATCGATAGCACTTAACGGATCGTTGCTTATAAAGGTCACAATGGTTGACTGAGCTAGTTTACTAAACTGACACCAGAACAGTCCACATAATCGCCAAGATGGTCTATCTTGCTAAGTTGAAGCAACTATTACCAGGAGACTTGATCTTTTTCTGTCGGTTTGCCTAACACAGTTGGCGGTTTAGTTTATTGTTCAATAATGCGCAATAAATTAGTGTATTTCTAACTTGAAATTACGTGGGACCCATTCCTTCTACCGAATAAGATTAAACATTCGATGCGATGTATCATGAGTTAGTTCGTAAGGAGAGTTGCATAATGGTTTTGATGGCATCGAAACCGGGTCAGAATACTGGCGTTGCACTAGTGTTGTACTCAACGACGCCATTGAATTAATTGGCACGAATCTTGTAGAACGATGTGTGCATTTAAGTGGATAGTGATCCATAATATCTAAAGGACCGGAAACCTAGAGTGACGGTCGGAAACGTTTGTTTCTTATGGAACACTTTGACCAAACAAGTTCAGTTATGTACGAACGGCATCGGATGTGGAGTTACGCATGGCGCGCAAACCGTGACCGCATTATATAATGTGTATTTTCACATACCTTTTAATTAATAAGGTCAGAGACACTATATTGCGCGATTTATACCATGAAAGATTTCGCTACATCTCTACGAGTACTTACTGGCGATGGTAGGGTCTGTGCACAAATAGTCGATTGGAATTTTATTGTACTTTGCTTCGCGGTTTGGTTTTAATTTGATAAAGTTAGCAGTCTATAGTAAGCACTCGTAACGATGCAGCAAAATCTGTCGTGTCACAAATCGTACAACATAGCGTTTTTGACTTCACTTTTCAAACTTATGAGAAAAGATGGCTTTGCCTTCTAATATATCCTTTGACCATGCGTTTTTTCCGGCGAAGAGCAGGAAACAGTGTCTTTCTTATGGAGTAGTGTTGACGTGGAGATTGACAGCGTGTCCACATGGTTTCGTGACAATCGATGCTGCCATGTGGTGATCATTCTGGGACAAATGAGACGGAAATTGATAGCAACTTGTCACGGAGTGGTACATGCAGAATACGTCAGAGCGTATCGAGACAACAAACATACGACACGGAAATAAAGGATGGTGTAATGACTTACGTGCTGACCCTTCAATGTCAGTTGCTGTAAGATGATACCCGTGGGACTCACCGGCCCCTTCAACCAGTCTTTCTTTCTTTGAAGTCGGAACTGTGGTCGTTGTATATTATGAGTCTCTTCCCAATGAACCTTCGCAATACTCAATGCCTTCTGGTCATGTTAAAACGTTTACGCGTTTGGCTGTAGCGACTGGAGTTATACATCAGAAGTTGTCCACGATGCTGAAAAAGTATATTGTGGTGTACCAAAGGCCATACAACTAATCAGGGGTCATGCTTTGAAACTGAGTAATTTCAAACACAATGGAACGAATGGACTCACTGTAGGCAACAACCAGAAAATATGGAGGTGGTTGTCAGTCAAAAAGTGCACCTGAAAATCCGCCCTATCCTCGGTGCCACTGTCCCACCGAGCATCTCTTCAGGCGAGCACGAATAAATGCTCGTTTCATCCGATGTACGGTAGACTCTCTCCTCTCATTTGATCAAGACACTGACATACGAACTCGTTGCAGTAATTCAGTGGAATAATTGACTGCCTACTAAAGAAAGGTTAATCGAAATTTAAAAGCTTGCTAAGGAGTTGTCAGCGATTCAACAGAATTGTAAGATAACGATGTTCCTTCCAGGAGGGATCGAAATATCGGGATCATTGAAGCACCAACGATAGATAAACGGTCCAAAAAATGTACTTGTTTAAAGGGAAATATCCTTGTAAGGTGCTTTTAAAACGGTGTCTAGTGCATATGGCAAAGCGGGACAGTAAGATACGTTTTCTTCCTCCTAACTTCCTGTGATGAAATCGTGACTGCTTGAATCTGTCTTTCACTTTCCAGTCAGGCTTCTATTGTTCTGCCTTTTGTCGAGCGGCCAGTCGAACTCAATGGATTTGTGCTGCATGGAGTACAGTGATGAAACGGTGAATGAGTAGCGTTTAACAAATTTCACCTAATTGTTTGATACTGAGAAGTAAGCGACAACGGCTTGTTTCATCCGTCCTGAATGAATGGATATTCAGGCATTATAGTGCACTTGTGTAAGTACGACGAGTTACATACAGAGTCATACTCATTTCACGTCTGAGCCAGCTCGCTAATACTAACCGTCTCTGTTGGTTTTGTGCTCAACCGTACAGGTTGCTGCAGACCACTTGGATAGACCGATTAGCTGCCGTGATTGGAGCAGCGTCGATCGATGAGGGACTGCACCCCTTAACAAAATTATAAAATCGTCCAATATTTTTTAGGTGATTTTGTTATCTCAATATGTCGCGAAATGCCCATTCTTCGTGTTTGACTTACTGTGATCACTGAAAGTCATACTAGGGAGCTTTTATGTTAGCACGCTTGAGCATGTGGTCGATCTCCAAAAGACCTCGCAGTTAAACCTGTGCCCTTAATTCTTTCTTGGACGATCCACATCAACATGTAAAAACAGGAATGTTGAAGGGTCCTTGTTTTTATCTAGACGAAACAAATGCAGACCATTTGTTATGTAACTTTATAAAGCTAAAGGCAGCCGAAACTCAAACCCACAACCATCTGATTGGCAGTCGGGCATCGTTGCCACTGCGCCGTTTCATATTAATTGTGATGCTCTTTCAAGGAATTTATTCCAACTCATGGCATACCCTACTTCCTTACTTTCTCCAGCTGTTGCTGTTTCTTTTGCTCATAAGCTAAATTCGACCAGCGATCTTGTGGTTGGCCTGCAAACGAGCAAGCAGTCCGAGGAATAGTTAAGAGAGGTTTCTTTAAACAGTTGACCCCACCAGCGTCACACACGCTGGGAGTAGTAATTCAACTATTTCCCGGTGATCATGACTCCGTGGTCTGTTGGAGAAGTGTCTTAACTGCCATCAGACGCTTATTCATGAGTTTTAGGTTCAGCTCTCCGGTGTGCGTGGTGCTCGTGGGACTCAGCAATGTCGGAACGGGTTTTCAGTTCTGTTAGCACCAATCTGCCCCTTCCTTGCTTGTCTTTGTTGTGCTGGTTTAACTTGCAGTGAATAGTTTGTAAGAGTCACTGCTTGTTAAACACGACAGTTGGTACCACCGTTTGAATTCGTGTCATCTTTCCCTAGGTTTTATGGTTAATATCGCTTGTTGTTGTTTTTTTTGCACCGCTCATCATCATCATCATAGAAGTATATCAGTGATTCACACTGATGTTCAACTGCCACACAACCACGACTAAAAAGCACACCCTGTGTAAAAAGAAAGAAGTGTAGGGGAGGAGACCTAACTACTAAAAATAGCTACGTCTATATTCAAACATTCAACATCAAGGTGCCTACACCTTGCAAACAAACAACCGAGCTGTAAGTGAAAGTAAGGCGTCATCAGCAAGACAGCTTCCTTACGGCTTTCACTGCCCCGCGTCAGTCAAACAACAACGTTCATACCACTCAGCCCAATTAGCCGCATCTCACCTAACGTCTCTAGCCACTGATTCTGTGAGTGACAAGCTTGGGAGACGAAACCCGACCTACAGTGACCAACCATTTCGTGAACGACTTCATTCCTCTACGTCAGGTCATCATCTGTCCACCTCGCACCTTACGCCAGTCGACAGGAACGTCGGTAAAAAGTGCTCGGTGCAGCAGACGACTAGCTGACGATATCCTCCTTAGTGCATCTTGCATGATGCGAAAGCTAGTTCATTTCGAGTCATTTCTTACGGTACAGGTTCTGATCCACAAAGTTATGGCCCTTAGACTATATATTTTGTTGTTTTTTTGTAAATGCCGATGTTGAGACCTGCATCGTTTGATTCCGCTTAGCATCACTGATATGTTTCTACTGTAAGTTTAAGTTTCATGTTTGATTCGTCTTTTGTTAATCAGCCGATAAAGCTACCGTCTCACATACCTGTTAATTCCAGTTCATATTTTCTGTTCGACTCCATTTTCAGATTTCCAAACTTGGATCTCCATTCACCAACTTGTGGGTTTAGTTACCGTGATATCATACTTCTTCGTCTCGTTGTTTCTAACATACCATGTTTCCATTGTACTGATTTTTCTTCCTTTTCTTGTGGCGAAGTAACTTATAATGTGTCATTATATTCCTCCAAGTTGATTATCTGCATCCCGTTCGATCGCCCGTTCTCAGTTTCGGACTCTCGTTTTCAATTATTTTCTTGCGTTTTCCCACTAGCATGGCTGTTCTTGACCTTTCTTGGACAGCCGCTCGCATCATAACCGCCATTGTAATGCCCTCTTCTGCCCTACCCTTCATCTAGATTTTTGAGCTGTTCTCATTGTGATTATGCGCCCGCGCAGCGTTCGGTTATTGTTCGCGAAGCGAGTGCATTTATGTTTTACGGTTTGGTCTCTCAACCCAGAACTGTACAAACGCTACAACCTATCAGTCGATGTTGCGCGTAGTCTGGTCGTCTCCTGTGGTCTCACACTTAATTACTCAACCTTGATATCCTTTCCTTTTATCAATATCATTACATTAATTTGCTGGTCATCCTGTCGTGTATCATTGTTTTTTGTTTTGTCCACCCACAAACTGTTTATTTTAACTTGTGACTGAATGATGATCTGTTTGCACACAACATTTCTACGACCTCTTTTGGCGTATGGGTGTAAACCATTTTGTCCTCTTTCCTACGTTTTTTTTCCGGAGATAATATTCTATGTTAAACGCCCGGACACTAGATTGCTTAGTGACAATGGCGACACTCACATGGCGAGTAAGGCAGAAACAAAAATAAGTTTTAAGGGAGAAAAATTGTCACCATTAGTAGACACATTCCTTGGTTTTGTTGGTCTTATTGGTAGAACATTCAGTTTGTAGTTTTTGCCTTTTGATCACCTCTGTTGACTGTCATTTTGGGGGACTCATAGGCCAAGTCTCAAAACATGTTCGTCTGGTTTTTCGGAAACGTTTTTCAACTGTGATCTTCAGCATTATACTTTGTCCGATCAGTTGCTGCTTCAGTGTTATGTTTTCGCTTTTATTGTGCATTTGAATGCTACGGTCGTAATGAGGCACAACTGGTCCTGATGATTACTGAGATCGTTCGAGAATTTTGCTCCCCATGAAAATTGGTATTCGGCACTTAGATTGTTGTTCGTAAACTCCGAACACGTTTAAGCTTAATGAGTACGGTTTGTGATAAATAACTGTTCCGGTTATTCATGGCATCATTATGTTACAAATTCTGTTGCCCTTAAAAATGTTTGACTTATCTCAGGTGGTCGAGTTTGTTCAGGATGTTTGTTGATAATGGGACCGATAGAAAGCCGATGTGAGTAAAATGTGCTAGTTGGTCCAACCATTAGCGAAAATTTCATGACTGTCATCAGCTCCGAATGATATGGTAACTCGTGATCCAAAGCTGTCAACGCTATCGTGCACGATTAAACGGATACCTGACTGTGGAAGACATGTTAGAGGCCCAAAGACCACGTAGGAGAATTAGCTAGCGCCAAAATGGTAAGCTGACTGAATGAGACACGGACATCAATTAGCAAAACATACTACCGTAAGGTCACACAGCGGATTTGGAATACGAATAATGTTGGTACTTAATAATCCTCGTCAGGTGTGGGTAACTCCAAGGGTAACTGTTCTATGTGTGACTCTATGTGTCACAGCGTATATCATAGTTGCGCATGACGTGAAACTTCATCCTTTGACAGGAATGTTCAAACTTTCATTGTTTAGTTATGTCACTCAATGAATAGCTGTTCTGTGATTCACAACCAGTCTGGTCTGAGGTGTTTACTATTGTGATATTTGACTATAGCTTATTCTGCTCACGTACAGCTACCTAGTTCCATTTCCACATACTTTTTCCTGTGGAATGTGATCGCCACTGGTGTGCTTCATAAGTCCTATCGCTTCTTTTTTGTGACAGCACAGTCCTAAATGTGCATAGGTAACGTTCTTCCTGTCTAGTGAGGTGAACAAATGCTGACAGGATGCACCAACGAATCGTTCCTCTTAAAACGTTACGATCTATATTGTCTGTGTAACTTGGTTGTTACTGATAAGTTAAAGTATGCATAAAGATCCTTGTCTACACGCGGTAGTAAGTTAGGCTGCAGGCTACGTGAATATGATCCGATCAGGTGGGGTTGCTGTAATTCGTACGTTTTTCATTCTGCCAGTAAACAACAGTTGTTGGGCCAAGTTGACGTAATTAGTTTCATGACTCTTATTTTTGGTTGCCTCTCCATTGTCATCGCTCGTAAGAAAACCACTTTACTAGAGTGCCTCCAATATGTGTGTGTTTCTTCACATCGGAGTCCGATGGAACAATTCCAATATGACCGCCGTGGAGGAATCGCATAGGAGTGTGTTTGCATCATTTGCTAAAGTTTTGTGGGTGAGTGCAGTGGATTCATTTTTCTTCCTTTTTTGCGGAAAATCGTCAAGTGAAAAAACAGAGTCAAATGAGTGAACTTTTGTAGTCCTGAGGTTTGCATGTGATATTGTTTCCAATCCGTGGGTCGCCTGGCGTGGATGAAACATGAAAGTAGGTTACTATGCCTGTCATTTGCTCGTTGGCGACGTTTGCTATCGGCTGGGCTCAGTTTATTCGCTCGAGTACCACTTATACGGTAGCTTCGGCTCGTAGATAAAATATCTTTTGAGGTGTATCACACTTGTCTCTGGTGGGTCATTTCAAAAGTGCGCGATAGGCTGTCTGCCCTGTCTCTCATTTAACATTTCTTATGGTTCAACTCTCACCTAGATTAAATGCTGAACACGTTTAAAAGTTTGCTTTCACACAGTGTAGATTTATCGAATCTGCCTTTCTACCGGCTGAATTTTGACCTTGACATCAAACAGCAATCGTTCATGTTAGTACTTACTGACTGAACTCAGGATTGTTTCTTTAATTGCCAGAGCCATTTCATCTATTGCGTTCGACCACAACGTTTGTTCAACGGATTTCTTTCCCTCCTTTTCCCCGATGTTATGATCTCCATATACACAGAAGTTATCGATATTAGTGTGTCATTAACGGTGCACATCGGTCGATATCACTTTCAGTTATTCATTGAGCCTCCAATCGTATGGATCACGTGACAGCAGTAATTGGTGACTTGTTACTTCTATTTTTAAATTCTTATTGAAATGGCACAAAACGTCCTCAGTTATATTTGTATGCACTCGAATTTTTTTATTATGGCTTCGTTGAGGTCCGAAGAAAGTGGATATTATATTGCGCACACTGTGTGTATTGCATAGAAGTCTTCACAAACCAATCACTGAAGGGGACAAATTTAAACGTCATTTAACATTTATGGGATGTAATGTAATTCCTTCCTGCTGAGGAAGTCGTGGTTTGGCTCAGTATTTCAAAAACTGTGATTAGTTGGCGAAATCGTTTACTTAACTGATAAATTCGTTCATCTTAATGGATGCATGATCCTAATAAGACCACCACGGTTGGCCTTCGTGACTTCTTTGGTACATACAAATTCGAGCATCATATCTCCATGTTCTCAATACTGAACGCGTTGTTAGAGGGTCTCGTGAATTACCACCATCGAATCCAAAATCGGTTTTGTCGTCATTCCCAACACCGAACTCATCGATCATACTAGTGGCCTCCGTTGTAGAAGTGGAGTCAGAAATCCGTTTAACGGAAAGGCATTTCAAATCATTAACGGAGCTTATGAAGAATTAGTCTACAAGCAGACCAAGTCCGACTATCAAAGTTTACTCCGCTGCCACGAGAAAGAGTTTGAACTGAACTAAGTGGGAAAAACTTTTCACCCTAGACTTGAGTTCCCCGATAGTGATAATGTAGAAATCAGTAAGCAACGCTGCACTGTATATTACCATGACCGAAGAAAGAGAAGTGTGCAACCAGTCTGCGTGTAACGCACCGAACGGAAAAGTGAAGAATTTTTACACGAAAAGCAATAGCGTGCACAGTTGTGCTAAACACACACCTCATCGAGGAGTGTCAAACTGTATAATTAATTGACAAAAATTAAAACATACCAAAGGATCGCTACAATTACAGGATAAGTATTTTCTGGCCCAGAAGTCCACCAAGTTCAACTGCTGACATTTTCTGCAACTCATCTCTACAACTGAACGCTTCTCAGTCGTCTGCTCAGATGGAACTAGAGCAGGAAGTACGCTTGTTCTTTAACACAGTTTGCGTTGCGGTGTGTTTGTGCGTGAGTCAGGGTTTGACAAAATGTCGATTTTCTGAGAACCCTTGAACTACTAAGGCTCAGTGATCAAAGTACCACTCAATGAGTTCGAGGTTTTCACTTGTTTCGGCTTGGGAAAAGTCCTGACCATGAGATCATCGATTGGAGTCGACAGTCCAGTTACTGCTTTTTCTCTCGAGACTATCGGGCAATCTAATCATCAATTACGTGCAACTGTAACTGACAGTTTGCATATGATAATTCGGTCGTGCCTAATGTGAGGCCAGTGATGCAGTGATTAACACGGTTATCTGATGGTGTCTAGAATTAAAATCCGGTCGTAATAAGGATATTTGCTACTGATGAGCCAAAACGTACAAACTTCGAGTCTGGTTTTCTTTTCGAATGGGGTTGACTGAATAATCTATGGCGTGACAGCTAAAAAATCAATTGTGGGTACTGTTCATTTTGGATTAATCCAAATCCCCCTACTGCTAACTAGTTGCCAAGAGGGTTTTTAAAAGAGATTCGAAGAAAAGGTCATTTCTTATCATTTTCGCCAAAAAAGACGTCTTGGATCACAATGAAATTTTGTCGGATTTAAGTCGCGAACGAAAACAGTTGGGAACGGTGAGCGTAAAGAATAGTTACCTCTTTGGTTGTCCCAGTAGTGTGCTCGGCGTCGACTGTTCAAACACTGGACAGACGAAGTTATTACCTGAAAGTGTTTAAAACACTGTAGTTGCTTTAAAAGCAAAAATCGTGGTGACTTCCTCTGATCCTATGTGTAACACGTTGTACCATCTTGTCAAATAACTTCCCAAACGAACAAATTCGTTATTTGACTGAAGTGAACCAGCAACATGTCCACTGCCGGTTGGATGAAGACAGCAGATGTAACCGTGCGGCTCATCTAGTTCCTGATAATGAATACACTACCCAGAGCGTTCCGTATCATTCACATCCTTACTACTTCGAGCATCGCTAGGCTAGACGAAATACGCGTAAGTACGGAAGCGTCAGCGTATATTGTGGTGTAAGTTACACAGGTATTTTGAACACGTTCAAGCTAACTGACGATATTACAGTCTTACTCCCGCATAATAGGTGGAATCACTAGGTTGGATCGTATGTCGAAACTAATCCTATGTTGTACACATAGTCCTTACTAACTTGTCCAGTTATCTCACTGCCAATGAAACAACATTCCGAACTAAAGGGGATTAAGTGCCATTCCTTTAAATTTGCTTACACTATGCAATTACCCATATGCATTAATCACAGGCGAATGTGGCTGAGCGTCTACACATGCTGCTTCAATCGTTCCTAATTAAAGGCAATGGCACAGCTGGTCAACATGGTTGCCTCATGAGACCGTGGTTGGAGTTCAAATTTCGGCCGTGGCAAGAATATGCACTACTGACGAGCTCTAATGAGAGCGAAACTCGAGTCTAGTGCTTCTTTTCGAAAGGGGCTCGACTGGAAAGTCTATGGGAATGCGGCAGCCGCTGTCAAGTGTGTTCAGTCAGCATGCAATATATAATGAAATAACTTCATACAGATTTTATAGAGCATTTCGGTAGACTCTCGCTTATTCGAGAACCGCGACCGGCCTTGATTAGTTCCAAGACCTGAAACGGTTTGTTCGGTCATATATGAAATTTGCTGGAGAATCAGGCAGAAGGCCCGACTCATAATTATGTCATACGAAGATTCGTGGTCCTCATTGCTCATCACACGAAGCTGTTCAGACCAAATTTCCACTTTCAGTGCGTGAATAATCTCTGGCTCGCGAGAACAGGTGAAATCGTTTATTACGCATCGTTTAGTAATTTACGTTAATATTAGATCGCATGTGGTATTGATATTATCAATACGATGGCTTCGGCGATCAGCATGTCGGACCGGTAGGATAGTCACGAGTCATGGTTAAGTGTCCTGCTGGGGAACGCACAACTCTGCTGCACTGCAGACACTTTGATGATGAACATGAATTGCAATGCGCGCGTATGCGGCAATAGGCGTACTGAATAAGTCGGCGTCGAATTTCGGATATTGAGTGCGAATGAACGAAAGACCTTTGAACGGAGGATGTATTAGCACAATACGTATGCCTTTCACTCGTCTACGTCGGGTCAAGGGTACGGTCGAAAGAAGTCAACACGATTTGTTTATCGTACGCATTAATATGAAAAGCGTGTTTAGTTAGGCGCGTAACAATTTGTGTGTAAAACGCCCTTGTTCGGTTCACGTCCGACTCATACAATTGGTCTAACTGGTAGCTGCTTGTGTCTGTCGATCAAAAGTCCTTAACCGGAACAGGGCCAGATCAGCTGACCAAGGCAGTGTCAACGCGTGATATTCCTTGATATTGGTTGATGTTGCAATCGTCAACGAAAACGGTCCACCGTTTTCGCAATGGTATTTGATCACCGTGGCATAGCATCCGCCGCAAATCGCCTTCATTCGTAACTTGTTATATTTGTCTCCTGGCCCATGTTTTACAAGTCAGAAAAACCCAGAGCTCCTGTGAGACTGTTATCCAAATGTCGACGTATAATGCCACCATTAGGTAATTACGAATCGTCATAGATCCCAGCTGAACTGAGGATTGTTGTGTGTTGCCAATGTGTTAGTATTTTTATACAGAAGCATTTTTAGAAGGTTCCATTCTTATTCTTTGAAGACAGGATCCTCCGTTATTGTTTTCCCCTGAACTTACAGGTTAGGAAACGACAGTTACTTGGGTTCTACCAAACACTAAGTCTACCGGGATTTATCTGCGCTCACGGTGGACGCCGAGCGGTAAATGAAAAAGAACCGATCCATTTTTGTTTGTATAGTGCCGTTATGTTTTTCGGACATTTATTTCGGCGGTATGTACTACACATTCGGTCGGACCGCTCGACGCTGGTGATACAGGGCCTGCCTGAATGACCACGAATCATTCGAATTCCAGCTAGTCGTCTGCCATACCGGACACTGTCGACTGGAGCAAAGTGCGAGGTGGAGAAATTATGGCCTGGCGTAGACAAATGAAGTCGTTCACGAAGGAATTGGTCACTGTAGGTCTCTCGAACTGGAGACGTTAGGTGAGATGGCGGCTAATCGAGCTCAGTGGCGTGAACGTTGTTATTTCCTCGAACTGTCTGTGAGTGCACTTAATGACGCGGGGCAGTGAAAGCCGTAAGGAAGCTGTCTTGCTGATGACGCCTTACTTTCACTTACAGCTCGGTTGTTTGTTTGCAAGGTGTAGGCGCCTTGATGTTGAATGTTTAATATAGACGTAGTTGTTTTTAGTAGTTAGATCCATTCCCATTCCCTTTTTTCTTCTCTCTTCCTGTACAGTGTTTGCTTTTTTCATGGTTGTGTGGCAGTTAAGCGTCAATGAGAATCACTGATGTATTGCTGTCTACGATGATTCGAATTCCAATTCTATCACTCATTCCACATAATAAGCCGCTGGCCGTCTAAGTGGTTTTGCGGAGTGTCAAACGTTAAGAAAATGGACATTTGTTTTGGTAGTTTTCTCTGTTTCGGCTTGCTAGGCCGGATACACATTTGCCCATTTATAGTACTCCCGAATTAGTAACAAGACATGATTCCGTTGCTTGAACCGAACTGATTAGCATGAATGCGCTGCCTTGGCTTGTCGGATCAACGTTCTAGCTGAATAGTGTCTGGCATGTTTCGGTGATACGCCTAACGAACGGAGCATGTTTTTAATATGTCATCATCGACTTTTGGCTATCAACCGTTGCTTTGTGCTAATGCCTTTATTC
>LOND01000144.1:175085-187803 GCA_014220965.1 Paragonimus kellicotti | reverse complement strand
GAATACAACACATGCAACTCGCGAATCTCCACACTGTCGAGTTGAGCATGTGTTTCTACAACTGCTACACTACGTTGAAAATGAACTCTTCATTAACGTTCTGACAAACAGTGATCTCCAGATAATAAATCCGTTTGAGGCCATAGTAATGCGGTAGAAACCTGTTCAACTCACCAGTCATCCACATCGCAAAGCAAAAAACATTCGCGCTGTATAGGCTAAGCGAATGGTGACAAAACAATGAGACGAACGAACATCGCAAGGGTGCAATTAATGGACCGATCCAGCGTCCTTTTAAGGGGTGGCGGCGTTTGAATAGGTAACTGCAACGGCGTAATTCTCTGTCTTTCAGTCCTATTGTTCAAGACTGGACTAAACAACAAACAGCCCGTGACTTCTTATATGCCGACGGTGGCAGCCTCTGGCAAATTTTTATTTCTAATTCAATGTTGTAACTCTGTAAATGCGCTTTCAGTTGTCATTCCAAATAACTGCTCACCATCGACAGTCAGACATAATTTCCTTACTTGTTATACAAGAGCCGCAGGTTCAGTTACCAGGGCTGATTGATGGTATTGCTGGTGTAGAAATCGAGTGGATGTTACTGGCCGAACGTGGCATGGCATTCAGGGAAGCTCAGAATATCCGTGATCAGAAGGATTATATGGGTGTAACCACTGTTGACCCGACTATTACAGTAATCTAGAAGACCAGGTTACCTCCTCCACAGATGTGCAGATTTTCACGGCATCCCCAAACACCAGTAATCGATCTGGAACGAAGAGGGAAAATGTTCTTTTCTTGTTTAGCGTGTTGTTTTTACGATTATTCTGCACATTCTTTGATGTTATACGGCATTTAAACTGTGAATCTGGTCACAAGAAGGAAGTTTTCAAGCGCCTAAATTGTCGCATAGGCCAAATTAAAGAGACAGATGCTGTAGAATCAACTACTTCAGTTTCAGTCAGTTAGTTCCAGATGCCTCCCTTTCAAGTCAAGACATTATTATGAATATGTGGTAGAAACTTTTAGCAGGTAATTCATTATTAAGTAATTTCTTGGTTAGACCACAGCCTGTTACAGGTTTCGCAGCGTTTCAACCCATTCGAAGAGTTTATCAATCGATTTAAATCAGGAAATTAACATTGTAAAAGTATCAAATGGGGCTGTCGTCAACTGGCACGCGTTTGTGTATTTAACCTCCGGCGTGAAGAGAGTACCAATAGGCTGTACGGGTTCACGACTCACCAGAGGTCCCTAGGTGTAGACCGCAGATGCGAATAAGAATAGACAGTTATTGTGTTCTTGAGTGTGTGGGTGCGTTACCCAGGTAAGTCTTTCGCATTGTAACATCGACTGTAAATGCTGGGAAGAATTAAGCGTTGAACCGGAAGGTCTGGAGAAGTATGCTTAGGACGGACGTCCGCAAGTTCAATGGGCAGCAGTGGAGGAGGGGTCAGCAGTAGCATGTTTTCGCCTATCCACCCTGCTGTATGCAGCAGATAGGGCGACCGGTTTATACTGCGAGACGGCCGATGCAGTATGGATTTATTGTTGTGAATATTCATGGTTGTGTGTGGGCTGAGATACTGCCAGGACGCCCAGACCTAGACAGGAGAACGATTAGGGTTCTCAACCAAAGCCTGTACCGCAAGGCAGCGGTTGGGTGGCAATGTACCAGAACTGGTACTTTTTCCGGAAAAAGATGCCAACCTTCTTCCAACCCCCAACCTGGAGGACCAGGAGACTGGTTTGTCAGACCTCTACCCATTGGCCTGCCTGGTATGAGTGACTCTATCGGTGTGGTGATCACACCGTCCAGTTTAGCCCAATAGGTCATCGAGATGCGCAAGCCGTCACACCACGTCAAGGTCCAGTCTCGTTTGTTCCTGTTTTTCTCTTTGTTCTTCGTGGTTGTGTGGCAGTCAAGCATCAGTGTGAACCACTGATGTATTGCTGTCTATGATGATGATGATAAGAGTAGATATTAGTGCACTCTAAAAGGGATATGGAGGAGAAGCAAAATGTAAGGTTGGACTGGATGAAAATATGCATCAACATTCACCATACAGTACACCAACAAAGCTAAAGAAAGGGAAATGTAGAAGGCCACAGATACCCAGGTTCTGAAAAGCGGATGCGTGAGTTTCTAAACGATGGTGGTCGTTGGTCGATGTGAACAAGAAAAAAATGGATATAACTGATATAACCTACTTGACCCTAACGTACTCGTTGTCTCTTGGCCGACGGTGTACTATGAGTACGCTGGTGACCTACTAATCCGAGGCGGCCAGCGCATTCACGGCCGCACACATCGCAACGCCATATAGTCATGTCACCACGACCTATGGCACCGATGGTTCCTTTGCGTACCGCGCGCTTCCGTTCTCGGCCGCGCAATAACTGCTCATTGAACTTGCGGACGCCCGTCCGAATCGTATTTCTCCAGACCGTCCGGTTCAACGCTAAGTCTTCCCAACATTTACAATCAATGTTACAACGCGAAAGACTTACCTGGGTAACGCACCCACACACTCAAGAACACAATAACTGTCTCTTCTTATTCGCATCTGCGGTCTACACCTAGGGACCTCTGGTGAGTCGTGAACCCGTACAGCCTATTGGTACTCTCTTCACGCCGGAGGTTAAATACACAAACGCGTGCCAGTTGACGACAGCCCCATTTGATACTTTTACAATGTTAATTTCCTGATTTAAATCGATTGATAAACTCTTCGAATGGGTTGAAACGCTGCGAAACCTGTAACAGGCTGTGGTCTAACCAAGAAATTACTTAATAATGAATTACCTGCTAAAAGTTTCTACCACATATTCATAATAATGTCTTGACTTGAAAGGGAGGCATCTGGAACTAACTGACTGAAACTGAAGTAGTTGATTCTACAGCATCTGTCTCTTTAATTTGGCCTATGCGACAATTTAGGCGCTTGAAAACTTCCTTCTTGTGACCAGATTCACAGTTTAAATGCCGTATAACATCAAAGAATGTGCAGAATAATCGTAAAAACAACACGCTAAACAAGAAAAGAACATTTTCCCTCTTCGTTCCAGATCGATTACTGGTGTTTGGGGATGCCGTGAAAATCTGCACATCTGTGGAGGAGGTAACCTGGTCTTCTAGATTACTGTAATAGTCGGGTCAACAGTGGTTACACCCATATAATCCTTCTGATCACGGATATTCTGAGCTTCCCTGAACATCATGCCACGTTCGGCCAGCAACATCCACTCGATTTCTACACCAGCAATACCATCAATCAGCCCTGGTAACTGAACCTGCGGCTCTTGTATAACAAGTAAGGAAATTATGTCTGACTGTCGATGGTGAGCAGTTATTTGGAATGACAACTGAAAGCGCATTTACAGAGTTACAACATTGAATTAGAAATAAAAATTTGCCAGAGGCTGCCACCGTCGGCATATAAGAAGTCACGGGCTGTTTGTTGTTTAGTCCAGTCTTGAACAATAGGACTGGAAGACAGAGAATTACGCCGTTGCAGTTACCTATTCAAACGCCGCCACCCCTTAAAAGGACGCTGGATCGGTCCATTAATTGCACCCTTACGATGTTCGTTCGTTTCATTGTTTTGTCACCATTCGCTTAGCCTATACAGCGCAATGTTTTTTGCTTTGCGATGTGGATGACTGGTGAGTTGAACAGGTTTCTACCGCATTACTATGGCCTCAAACGGATTTATTATCTGGAGATCACTGTTTGTCAGAACGTTAATGAAGAGTTCATTTTCAACGTAGTGTAGCAGTTGTAGAAACACATGCTCAACTCGACAGTGTGGAGATTCGCGAGTTGCATGTGTTGTATTCCCAACCAGGAACAATCAACGTTAAACCATTACGATCAATAACGGCGGTAGAAGGAACACGTGATTCAGGAAAGGAGTACATACTGTGACATGCACATGCTCTGACGTTTACAATTGGTAGCGTCATCCTTGAGTGCGTGAGTGAATGGAACGTTGGCCGATGAAGGCACGACAAATCAGGACGCAGCTTGAGTCTTAACAAGAGTGTGGGACACAAGCGGCCAGGTCGCGTACACAACGGCATGTAAACGTCCCAATGACATTCGGTGGTCAAACTAGTGTTTTATTGTAGCAAAATGTCGTTTAATAAAAAGCACGATCATTATTGTCCAACTCGCCGGTTCCCACGCCACGCTCGCACTCGCGTTTATGAAGCGGAATTCCAGTCCACAATACAGCGGTGGTTTCCATTCACACATCATGTGCACTTCTGCCCGGTTTGTGTGACGGACACTTTCCGTCCTGGGTTTTTTGCCTCCCATTCCTCGTCCGATTTCGTTGCGCGATAGCTCATCCGGCCACCCATGTTGTCCGCTATCTGCTCGCTGTCAGCTTTGGACATACCTCACCACCGCGTTAAGATATTCTATCGAGCGTTTGGATAATCGCACCTCCGATTTGGTCGTCCATCACATTTTGCCTGCCATGCCTTGTCCGTTGGTCAGATTTCGTTGAACGACGGCTCGGTCGTGTTGCCTGCAATATAATCATGGTGGCTTTCATACAGCTTCCCGCCACGTTGATATATTCCACCGAGTGTTGGAATACTCGAGCCTCCGAACTGGTCATTCATCACATTATGAATCATATTCGAAACAAAGCCATCGATGTGCGTTTGGCAAACAAGGAAACTCCGTGTAGGACTTGCTGTGTGCATCGTAATTTTGTCTCTACGAAAATATACAATAACGGATTACCTAATTCAGTTTTAAATCCACACATTCTTGAAATACTACCTTATATCCGTGCATTCTTCCCTCACGATGTGCGCCACCAAATTGTCGAGGATCTTTCACACCAGATATAGGTTAGGTTCTCTAGTTTTCTAGCTAATTTCTCTGTGAAACATACTCAAATTCTCCACTAGTGTAGTTAGGTTCCAAGCATTGTCGCCATCGACACTCAATGGAACTTTGCTATTGACTGCCTTGAGAAAAGTATAAAGATTCACATCGGTCTCCTGAACCGCTAATACAGAAGCCGCTGGAGTAGTCAGATGGAATGACGAGATAGGAATTCGAATAAACAGCCTCACGCAGACGTCTGATGGAGTAATCGTCCTTTGTGACTACGGATAGCTGTAACTCGTCCTTATCTGAGATCGTTATCGCGTTTAAGGTCAGCAGAAGGTCAACCAGCGGATCAACTTCGATCATCCTTGGCCAACTGTCAGCTCTCGAGAGCAGTCGGTTGATTTTTAGGGAAGCTTTCACGCATGAGAAGTCAAATTAGTGTGAATGTCAAGTAAGACGAAACGGAGAGCGCTGTCTACACTTTCAAATGACACCACTCGCTTCTGCGCTTGGACCTACAACTGCACTGCCAACTAAGACGACTAACTGTAGCCCAGCAGCTCGTAACATGATGAGGGTTTCATTGATCATTGCTCTGTATCAGATTATAACAAATGATTGGAGAACTATCCGATAACCTGGTATCATTTCTATTCATTTTGATTCCTTTTAGAATTACTGTTCTCGTGAAGAGAAGAGCCAAATAAAATACTTATCACAAGACATCCACTGACTTTAACAGAATGGTTTCTGTGACTCCTCTCAAGGAGATCGGACTTACAGAACATTACTCGCAAGGAAACTACAAAACAGATTGAGCAAGCCGACTCAAAACTTCGATTCAAACTTCTATGATTTCACTGTTGCTTCGTATTGTCATTAACCGAGCACTGTCAGTTCACGGGCATACGATACTCAATCGCTTCGGCAGAACGTGCTAATTCAATTTTACTGATCAGCGCTCGGAGATTTGGTGTTTTTCAGGTTGAACACTACTCATTCTACCATAGGTTTCGCATTCAGGTATACTTTTCAGCCAACCTCTATAAAGATGAAACGTTGAGCTCGAACTTCATTATTGTTCAATCTCATCAGATGTGCGTATCGTTATAACGGCCAGGACTTGAACCGTAGTCACACTTTCATGAGAAACCGGTGGATGAGACTTCCACAAAACAGCTGTTGAAGCTCAGAATCCGGTTCTCCTCAAACACTACAGGAAGATGCTGAAAGTACGACTTCTCACGTATTCCGATTTCCAGATTTTAATAAATGTTTTTTTTGTGAACTTCATACGATTTAACGAATCTCAGTTGAATCATATGATTCAGGTTTGTACATTCACGTGAACCGATAACAACGACTGAGAATAATACGATGAGTGAGAAATATATTGTCGATACACAAAATCGACGTGCAGACGATACGACGAAGTGATAACACAACGGAACAGGAGGCGAAGTGGCCTACATCAAAAGTTCAACTGAATTTCTGTTGCAACAGTGATTAAAACGTGACTGCACTACTAGAGAAATTACGTTTGCTCCATAGTGAAAGTAACCCAAGTACTAAAGACCCAAAACCCGTAAATGATGCAGATTGACAAGTTTCTCCGTACATCCTTCATTATCCGGTTATCTTATGCCAGTCATTTTTACTCAGCGTTCCTACATGTTTTCTGAAACTCGATTAATTGAAACTAGTCTTTATTAAGCCTCGTACTGCCCAGATGTGGTTAAAAACGACCTGTACATATGGTCCAGCGTTGTAATTCTGAGCTAGTAAAACCAACCCTTGATAATACAGTTCTCAGACAGTACTCATTTGTGCTGTGCTCAAATTCAGTATGCTTTACAGAGAAGTAAGAGCTCCGTTCCAACCTCCCAATTACTTGACCAATAAACACGAAATAATTAGTTTCATGAATGTCTTTGTTGTAGTCGTATAAGTGTGCATATCAACAGTAAGCCTTACAGGCTGTAACAACGGTAAAGAGAACACGTGACTCAGTAGTACAACTATATTGTCACATTTACAAGCTGTAACGTCATTCTTGTGTGTGGCCTAGTGAGACGTTGGTTGTTGAAGGCGCGACCAATCAGAACGCAGCTTTAGTCCTGACGCCAGCACGGGGCACGCAGGACCTGGCGCGTACACAATAGTCCTACTTGTAAAGAGCTGGCACTTTCTGAGTACGACAAGGAATCACCAGTAGGGAGAGTTGAAGTGCGTTGAATTTCCTCGGGAAAGATGTACGGATATTTTCACTGTTTGTCTTGTTCTAACAGTTCATCAACAAACTTAATGTCGGAAGCCTTCTTAGACAAATCACGTGTCTGAAAGTGCGGTCCAGTAATTATTACGATGCAGGCTTCCAGGGCCGATGAACAAATCACGTGTGTAGTCCACCGTGTTCATTAAGTCAGTAACAGCTTAGTCAGATCTCCCGTGAACTCCATGAGAGAACTCAGTCTGCTTCTAACACTATTTTCCACACACTCACTGTATGACGTCACACCTAAGAATTCGATGCACCTTAAGCATCAAGAGGGAAACAGTTAACTTGTTTTGGTTCTGCTATTCCACGAATAAACGGTGATTGTCGTTTATTTTTTTCCAGTTTAGCGTAGAATAACCAGGTATTTTCTTTTGTTAACTTTCATTTCTTATTCTCTGAATTATGTTTCTAACTTGCTATTTTTGATTTCCGCTGTCCTGAAATTCCATCTTAACACCAAAGATACGTGTTTGGATTAGGTCAACTTTTTACCGGGATGCATTCGATCGGCTTGGAAAGGGCAGTCTATTAGCGTTTTTCGAACTATGCTTATTGTTTCAGTAAGGCAAAACAGTTTATCGCCTGGTAACTGTGACAGATAGTTAGGTTGGATGATTTCTTGCACAATATCATACATAAACCTCAATGCTCTCATTTTCTTCTAACAGTTATTGACGTCCACAGGTTGGTGAAAAACGGATGGTTAACATCCGATTATTTAACCACTGTGTTACGTACGTTAACAAATTTATGATAGTGTAATATACGGAATGTTGTGGTAGTGTCCAGAATAGCAATACTGACGATGAAGAATGTACCTCACTAACACTGGATGGCGAGTATCACGTGAGGCAATAGGAATAAAGACAACTTCGGTTACCGATTAAACGAGGGTAAAAAGATCCGTCAGTCTTAACCAATTGCATACGAACGCACCTGAGGAGTTGTGTTGTCGTCCAGCACGCCGTGTCGTGGTGGGTTGTCTATTGTAATCTGATGGTATTAATATTACATTGCACCTGACTAACAGCTATGGCGAACCATAAATTGGATAAGTGTGTTCGTGACAGAGAGAGAATGGGTGACACCGACACTGGCAGTTCTGCCAGAGCTGTGCAGAAAAACTGTCTTTCGACAAATGGACAAGCACAGTTATTCCTGTTTCTCAAGCCAGCTCCTGAAACATTGAGCAGAAGCTCGACACTGAATTTTCAATCAGCAAATTGCATGTACATCTTCATAAAAAGTTAATAGGTTAAATGACGAACATTCGTGGTGACGATCTCGATGTGTTATTTCGTGTGGTTAACTAACTGTCAGTCAGCTTCAAACCATCTCAGCGTTTCTACGAGTTTCTTTTGAAGTCTTCGCAGGAGACAGTGATGTACATTCTCTTCGTTTTGAGGTGAATAGCCTAAGGAATGCCAGGGTTACAATGAGAAGGTAGCACTCACACAACCGTCAGGTCTGTTGAAACAAAAATCGTGGGCACGTCTGGCAAAAGTTCACTGCTGACGACATTTTCATTGAGAGAATTGTGGTCTAGTAAAATCACAAATTAATGGTTCGAATGCATTATATATTCTACGATTGTCATCACGCCCAAGAACCAGGAAGGTGAACCACTAAACCTGAATATCTGCAAAAGCATTTCGGTTAGCCCACATTGAAAAGAAACACTAGACTAGAGTTCCACACTATCCACAAAAGCTTTCAGTGTTCGTTTCGATAAGAAGGTCGAGTCATTATCGTTATTTCTCATCGGAGTGAGAAAGCCATGCTTTGACAAGGGACTCGGTACTCCTCACTCTTGTGATCCACCATGTTTAGGACAAAGAACGTCGTTCGATGATTCAGACATTTATCTTCCACTGGTTCAGCTTTCGTTCACATGCCGGTGTTACTAAAGGTCAGAGAGAAGGAAAGACAGAAAAGAGGTGACTACGGCCACAGCTCATTCGTCTCTCAGGTGAGCAGTGCATTTCTTGATTACGTTTTGCCATGAGTGGTATCTGCAATTCAGCCTAGCCCATTTTTCAATCAGCACTAGAGATGTGAGAGGTGAAACAGCGGCAACGCAGCGCCATACATCACAAAATGTTATCAAAATTTGCTGCACCTGTTGACCATCCATCTATTGTGCATTTTTCTTACCTTAGTATAAGGGTCGCAGACGTCCAGTGCACTGATACGAAGGACTATGCTGGTTAAGACTTCCATCATGTATGACTATATCAGACTGGTCAAGCAGGAGCAAAAGTACGGAAATCAATTACGTCTATAGGATTGTACATTACACTACGGACTGTGTAGTGAGAAATGATTCTCTGAGCACACTGCAGAACTGTTAGGACTACAACAATGAATTAGTGGACAGCTCCTCTGGCGTGCACTGAACACAACTGGAAGAAATCAGAAGAATCTGGCGTGAACAGTTTGACGGCTTCCTGAATCGGTCTACTACAATCGAATGGATACCAGCGATTAACTTGTCAGATGAGGACCACCAAAAAGACATTTGTACTCGCCCCGCAAGAGTCGTAGTATGGTTGTCATGTTGTTCACTGCTAGCGAGCTCCAGAAACCGTGACCTAAACGTCATCGGCTGTTATTTCTTTCCTCATGAAATTCACCAAGATATTTGATTTCGTGAACCTCGAAACATCCTGGACGGTGCATGGTAAATTTGGATTTTCGGGCAATTTCGCCAGTTTAATTAGTGTCTTACGCGGGTATGAAGGTCGAAGGTGCAGTCGTGCGGATCGAACTTTTGTTGAGTTCAAAATAGTTGTTGGCGTGAAGCAGAGTTGTGTCTTAGAGCCAAATCTATTCAGCTTAAAGCTGACTAAGGACATTGATAGATGTTATTCAGAACTCTGAGAATGGTGTAAAAATTAGACACCTCACGAATGATCGCCTGCTACATACTTTACGTTTCGCGGCTCCAAGCCCGCTACATGACTGGGATGCCGTTGTTTTCACATCACTGCGCTACTCGTGTACAGCGAAGAAAAATTGCAGACAGTGGTCAAGGCTTTCACGACCGCCGCTGCGAGAACCCATTCTGGAAACTCACTTTGCCCCTAACACAGCTCATATTCATTCTGCGACAGGTTCGTGGTTAACTATTTATGTTTCACACTGGAGGCTATGGATTCCGAATAGCCCTTACGAATTATACTCGAACTCGAACCACACTCGTTATAAATAAGGAAAAGTCGTCCGAGTGGTTATAATAAACTCTCACGGTACACGAACACGGATTTGTAACGTTGTATCAGTGATATATATATATATATGATATATATATATATATATAAGCCAGTGACTGTTTTGGTTGACAGCAATAGCAGATGTAATGTCCCAAGACAATCTAATTGGTCTTATACTGGACCAGTTATGTGATGCGTAGCGAAAATTTTAACAAGTCAGCCTTTTATTCCGTTTTCATGTTGCAAATTAAAACGATTTTGGTGTGTTTGGTATTTGGCTGTCTCTTTCATCTGAGCTTAAATGTCTAGTAAATCAAATGGGGTTTCACGACAATGAGCTTCGGTATTGAGGAGATCATCATTCTGGAGATTCATGATACACTATATGGAACCGCGTAAAACTGTCGCAGTCCCAAGTGGACCTACGAGCCCTCTCTACTCTTATGTCAGACCTACGAATAAAACAGGGTTGATACTATAAGCAGCTTGTGGTCAACTGTGGATTGTTCTGATCTTCAGTCACATGCAGGATGGCCAGGGTTCGGTGCCGGAGTGAGTTCAGTCGATACCTATCAGGCCCAACGATAAACTTTGGTAATTTTAATTCCGTGGCCTAGAAAATGCACGTTTCCGATTTAATTGACCCGTCGGTCTTGGAGAGAACGGCATGGACATACTGTCATCCGTTTTTGTCATGCTTATCCTTCTTTCTGCCGACGAAGACCACGTCATCTTCACACGCATCCATTCCGAGCAGTCTATCGAAAACCCGGTCAGCTGCAGCTTGGAACAAGCCTAGTGACTCTAACAGTCCGAACGGGAGGAACTCGTATTAGAAGTGCCTCATAGCGTACTGAACATCATTGCTGGTGTCGGCACAGAGTTGAAAACTTTGTATGTAACTATTGGAAAGATCGATTTTGGACAGATTTTGCTATTACGCAAGGAATTCATACACTTCTTCGTCTTTGTTCTGGTAATCATACATCTTTGCAGTCTCGGGTCCCTGTTCACAAGAAAATCCCGCGAATATTCAGGCTTTTATCATCATCTTTTATTGAAACCAGAGTCAAAGAGCGTCAAGAAGATACTTTCACACAAGCCAATGTACAGAATTTTCCCGATTAATTGTAAACTTCACAAATCCGTACGAGACCATGCAACGGAACTTTATGGTTCATGAAGGCCGGTGTAAACTCTGCCTTCAATTTCGCTTAATGTACTCTCATGTTACATGCACGGCATGACCTTACTGAACATTCGGTCGACGAAATCCGGACTGCATCACTTCTGACTTTCAGGGCTAATGTTGAGTTGGGTCAATGAAACATCCAGCAGTCTGTATAGGCTTTGATCAGAGAATTACCAGATATGTCTCGAGAGTATTGGGGAGAAGGATTGAGGCCATTATTAACTTTTTCTGCGGAGTTTGTATTGTGGTCTCTTCAGACAGCTTTCAAACACGGCCAGCAACGGTGAACTGCTCTACACTCATCTGAGTTGAATAAACTCATGGATCCAGCGATTATCTGTTGCAGTTTCCTCTTCGTTCTTAGATAGCCTACGGTTTTCTGCAAACAGCAGCGCGCAGAAGGTCAGATAACATTAACCAACTTTTCGCATAAAACTTTAAGATGTTAAGTTAGTGATCGTTGATGCAGTACATGAATTAAACATCGTCATTCATAATCTACAAGAGACCGTAACTATTAGGGTGAATTAGTTTAAAGGCTAACAGAGCCTTGTTTCCCATGGGTGAAGTAGCAGAAATTGTCAGAGTCCCAGCATGACTGCACCATTGTGCATATACTTAAACAAAGTTGTGAAGTTGTTTGGATAACTAAGCCTGTCTACCACCGTCCAAAAAGCCTCGAGTTTGACTGAGGCGAACACTCCAATAGAGCTCATGGAGATGTTAACGAATGCATTTGCGATTGTGCCAACAGCGAACACCATGCCGATAGTGCGGGAACGAAACTTCCCTTAACTACTGTGGATATCAGCATCTGGAGATTCAAATCCTTAGAACTTATTCTTCTCAGGTATTACCCACGTAGTGTAACAAGGTGATTCCACAAAAACTAACTGGAGACTGTTTGCCGTTGCATATTGACACGATCGGGACGTCCTTATACTGTTGCGGGAGTCTCTTCTGTTTCTAAATGGAGTGAACCATTTTGATTAATGTAGTTGGGCTGGCAGTTTATTTTTACCGGCCGACCTCCTGTTCTGGGGTATTCGAATTGTCCGTTCCGTCTCTCTCTCTCTCTCTCTCGTTATATATGTGTATATACATGTATATAGATATATGCATAATTTTTGGCACATACAGTACAACCACTGTGCCATTCATAGGTTACATAAAGTAGCACT
>LOND01000144.1:156140-168762 GCA_014220965.1 Paragonimus kellicotti | reverse complement strand
AGTAATATATTGATTCTTTGCATGCCAAATGCCTCAGGATGTATGCCTGAAATGATCATGCAGAATTTATACTGCGTATTCAAGTTTCTTAGGTTGTTGCCTGATAAGTGTATTGAAGACACCATATCACCAATGATAAGGCCACCGAAAGTGAAATGGAGATAAGTCTTCCAAAAATAGGGCAGTCACCACCAATTAAAGTTATCCCCTTAAAGATTAAGAGTTACATGTATGAGGTCACTTTGAGAATGTCGGTAGTCGATGTCTGATAAACATGGCTGGTTGGATTGGAGTAGATAAACCATCTTCATGAGTGTGACCATGGTTATCTGCATATGACCGCGCTCATTCGGTGGTATCAATGAGTAAGTGATGATGATATTAATGTGGTGAGGAGCGATCATGCTATACTACTCACACCACTGCTATTCAGTAGTGGAACCAGAGCATATATTTTGACATCGAAATAGCCGCAGGAAAAATACAAGAAGAAACAATGAAGTAAAGGAACTAAGCATTGACGTCTGTGGCAGCCGTGACGGTCTGGGCCCAGTACCGTACGCAGATGAGTGTTTTGTTTGTTGTCTTGTTGAAACGCATAACCCACGTGTTGCTTTCCTGAATAAACAACCCTTGTGCCATCCGCGTTCTTGGCTCACAACGCCAAGAAGATACGGTACGAGGTGACTGGGACATGTAGTAAGAAGACCAAACAACCGCCTCGAAATCTATGTTGATGTCTCAGTTGACTGGCTTCAACTGCGAGCCGGACAAAAAGTGTCATGTCATAGAGAATAGAAAACAGCTGTCAATTGATTGTTCACTGTTGGGCCATTTTGTCTCAACTCACAGAGTCAGTGAACGTAGACGGCCAACCGGAACCGCTGGCCTGAATGTTACCGTCGTTCGTCTGAGATCTCTAAGTGAGCGAAACTGATAGAGCTGCCGTCTTATTCCCACTTGTAGTCCAAACATTTATTTGCAGGGTTTAGAAACCTTGACAGAGGACTTGAGTTGTTATTGTGCATCGGGCTCCATCCTTTCATTTTTACCCTTAGAAACTAAAGATTGCTTTATCATCTTTTCCCATGAGTTTACAACAGTTAGGCGTTAGTGTCAGTCACTGATGTGCTGTCATGGTTTACGAGAACAAAGATGATGTTGCCCGCCTTAGTAACTGGCTGACAAGTGACCCAATACGTCCGGCTATCACGAACTCATTGTAGTGAAGATGTCGACAGCATTTGAAGTGATTCTCTAATTTCTACCCCAAGATCCAGTGAGTTCCGGACTTCGGTGGTTGACGTAATTCCTCACTTGAATATTTGCGCAGTAATATCCTAAACACCCATGAACTAACCATATCCCACCCACGGGTGGATACCAAAGTGAACCACTTCTCCATAGGGGCTCACGAACCCTTTAGTCACGTGTAAATAATTTCTTGTCCAGAACAAGTACGGAATACATTTATACGGGATCCTAAGGCTGAAATGTAAGTCACCTTTAATAGCCACAGTTTACCAGTTCGAACAGTTTAAACAGTTAAATCAACTTGGTCATCACCGATCTGATTTCGATGTTTGTGGCAGATGCTTGACGAAACTCAGTCCATAAAAAATGCCTGAAACACACCATTACCTAACTAAATGTTTATAAAATTTGGGCGATCGTTTTTCAGTAGCATGCTTGGGATTTCATCAGAATGTAGAGGTTTTCATGATCAAGATGTGTTTGTCACCAAAGATTTTTATCAACGCAGATTTAGAAGAGTGCGAGACGAACACATCAGAGCAAAAATACTCTGCGAATGAAAGATGGTTCAAGTAGATCACTCCCCAAAACTGCAACCGAACGGAGGAGTGAATGTAGTCAATTCCAACAATTAGGTCACAAGACACTTGGTTAAAGGGCCGTTAAAAAAAATAGCTATTTTTAGCTGTGCAGTTGGGTCACGTGATCACGAATGTCGATTGATGGGTATAGCCGTCGATAACGTTACATCGTCAATTGGTCACTGAGGCTACAACACTAACATACGTGTACTGCTGACTTGAGGCTGCATTTTACAAAAAATTGAACAAGTCGGGCTAGCATTTGTCCATACTACCGCAAAGCTTCAACAAAAGCGCCTAGTTACATCATTAAACTGTGACTATGTTTTAAGCTAAGGTATAGTTTCGATCAGGTTTTCTTTCAACGTGGTTGGTATGAGGACGTTCACATACTTATCCTTCCGGACGTCATATGATCACAATGTATCATTGTAATTCTTTAAGCCCGAGTATATCACTAGTAGTGACTATAATGCTGACTGGAGTCTCTTATATTACAGTACGACCACATTAGAGTCTAATGACAGGAAATCTATGGAGGATGGGATATCGCTATACGGACTGTTTAGGGATGTTGGTCTGCAGTAACCATCACATTTGTACACAATAGAAGTACTTTCTCAATTCACAACAACTATTCTAGGAGGGACGCAATTAGAAAATATAGACTATGAAAGGTAATCTTAAGCGCTGACTCAAGTCATTAGAGTTCACGTTTTATGGCAGTATGATCCTCGGAGAATCACAATGAATAATTCCAGTGACATGAATTAGGTAAAACAGCAGAAACCATTCCTTTTAATGCTGTTGACTGCCATCACGCATGTAAGTAATAAAAGCTGAGACAGCTGGTAACAGATGAGGTTGCGAAAGTCAACACACTCACACGGATGCCCTAGCAAGTTACTATGGCAAACAAACTGATTAACCAGGAGCCCGACGTGTATTTTATCCGTAGAATGTATAGTGACTACTTCAACAAATAGCACCCATGGAAGTTCATCAGTGTTTGTATCTTTTCATATTCTTACCATTTTCACCGTGAACATACATCGGAGAGGCACTGTGTGCAAACTGCTTCATGTTCACCATTCAACATCACACATTTTACCCTTCAGCTTTCCGTAATAGGGTTTGCAAATCTATCAAATGAACTTGTTACTTTTTACTCAACCATATCAACCACCACTTACATCAGTCGGGTGATAGCGAAACCTTTTCGGTCCCATCGGTCGGTCCAATATTCGATTCCATGGTACAAGAGTCTTCACCATGACAGGCAAATTATGTGGTTTAATGGACCTCGGAGAATAACACTTCTCAGTCTGCTCCGTCGACAGCTTTTGGGATAAGTGTCGCGTGAGATGCTGCATGAACACCGGCTTCTTCCTCGTATATTTCGGGATAGATGGCGTTTCCAGAGAACATTTTCGGCGCTGTCCATAGATTTCCTGGATGCGATGCTCGATTGTTCGAGTACGGTAATCCCAGTCTACCAGTTTTGTGCGTAGAACGCATTGTTGTCCGGACGAGCAGCCCATTTGTGAGCCAAAGCTGGACGAAGCGTCAACACCCGATCACAATCTTAAAAGATCACGTGACTATCCAGTCGATATGAGAGGTCCAATAGTATTCACGTGACCACGCAATCGAACAACGACAAACGTGAGGTTACCTTCCATATTTTGGACTCCATTTGCATGGGTGCGCAGTAAAACTAATCCGACAGAAAAAAGCACATAGTGACTTGCCAACATTCCGAAGTGCGTTCAATGTGTTGATATTTTGAAAAATTTCCGTATACGGCACTGTATTTAGGCATTTGCTAAAGTTAGGCTAGGTTTGGTTCGGTCTAATTTGTTTGCCATTGCGTGACGCTCCGATACGCTTCGGCGGAGCATCTAGTGGCAGATGAAACCTAAAGTGAAGTGAAAAATGAATGGTCAAACTTATCAAGCTGTACGAAATGATCCAGTAGTTGTTCATGACAGATATTCTACGGCGAAAGTCGTGAAGTAGATTGGGAACGCTCCTCTTGAATTAACTGGGTAACTGCAACGAATTCAGTTCATTTGCTATACCAAAAGAGATTCTACCCCAGTGAAATTGTTCTTACGATCACCCAGTGAATGCAGAAGGCAAGGAGTGCGAAGACGAACGGTTGGCAAGCAGTCCATGTACAACAAACATAACAGGCATACCAGCGAGATATGGTAAAGAACGAAACGAGTGACAGAATCAATGAACCACTAATGACGTCCCCCATAGTGTGTCTTCGTTAACACAAATCCATATGTAACAATCAGTGAAGCACACAATAACGAAAATGGCTGATTTAATAATTTAATCATAAAAAGCAGTAAAAGAAACTATCGAAGCATCAAACGGTAACGTAATTTGTCATTTAATGCCGCTGTCGAAATAAAAATTAAGGTGTGATTTGTTGAAATGCTTGAATCTGCTCGATGTAACAGTGACCGATCACAGATAAATACTTGACATTATGCCAATACATGTAGCATCAAAAAAGGAGCCAAATCAGTAGAATTACTATGCAAGATCTCACTCCCTTAAGTGGTGTTGAGAAGCACTGTTGATCATCGTTTGCTGGTTTACGCCCCACGTAATTAACACCCAAGGTTACCCCAACATTTGACAGTGTATGGCAGAGATCGGAAAAACCAACGTTGATGAGAAAAAATACTTTCAAACAAGCCACAAATTACACCACTGGGGATGCAAGCAAGCCACGGTGGGAAGTGTTTCATGTTCTGAGCGGTGAAGTGAGTGCACTAGTTGGACCCTTCGAAAGCATAGGTGTTTGATCTAACACGGTGATCAAAATTTTAAAGGATTCAAATGGGAAGGATGTTCCCAATAACCACGTGGAATGAGGCTCATTATTAATAGAATGACTGAAAAACCGTTAACAGTTTGCCTTCTTAATATGCGCCTTCATGTCACAGGCACTGGTCAGTTTGTTCAGATTTTCGTCGGTCCACAAAAACGAATGAACCGTCACTTCATAAGCTGTGGTCTACGGTCACCGAGTGGTTCATCCGAACGCAGTTATCCGACGAAAAATGTTCTAAACCTCCTAATGACAAACGCTGAATCTGAAAAACGCATTATTTCACTTTTACAGTAATCATCATAATATACAAGAAAAACAATAATTATATTTGACACCCCGAACGGATCATCGGCGATTTATCACCAATGTACTTTCAGTGCACATCAACCACAGTTCCATAAGTTGAGAGACTGTTAAAAAAATCTTTGCTTCTGCGTACTTGTGTTGGTTGTTGGGAAACTGTGTTGCAAGGTGTGTAGATATGGAGGAAAGTGAACGCAAATAAATAAAAGTTAAACTCAGTGAACCTGATGATATGAAAGAACATCAGCAACGAACATTGAAACGCACCGAAATGATATTCAGTCAGACATATTCAGTTGACGATTTGTGAGAATGGGTGTGCGACAACAGCCGATTTAACTCAGTGAAATAGTCGGGGCCTCCATGTTTAATAATCAAGTTTTAAGTGATCCGGGGAACGAGTCCCGTGTCTGTTGTTTGTTCAACAGGCTTCTGGGTGCGAAGACGTAATCACACTGGTGACTACTACTTTTAGCCTCGGCATGTAAGTTTCATAACTGTTTGCAGTGCTGTGTTTTCATGATGAACGAAAGCGCTTCCAACGTTTGTTTCTGACCAAATGCGTTAACTGTTATAGCGTCTTGTCTCAGAAGTGCTTGCCTTCCATCAACTCGAATGACTGCGTACGGATTTAAGTCAAACAACCGTATCTAGTAAATAGACTTGCAATTTCCGTCAAACCCTGAACGCTGTTTCTGGCTTATTCAACGCATGGTCTAATCTGTCTTAGATACACGACGCGATGGCTTTTGATCGCGGCGGTGCGTTCTGTTACCTCTGAGTGCAGTCGGTAAGCGTCCGGTTCGGATCCAGACAAAAGCTACACCATTTACCTATACTATGTAACGACCAACACTGTTGCCGTGTGATACGCAACTCGGAAGTAATCCTCATAATGTTCAACGGATAGGGAGAAAGATATTTGCTTGCGCGTTCCCATCTCTGTATTGATCGGTGAAAAGTTGTGTTGGACAGTTTGTAGGTATAAAAAAGGGGATGGAACCAAATAAAAAAGGTTGATTCACTGAGACTGCTGACTGCAATCATTTCAGCAACGAACAATGAAAAAACACTCAGTCAGACATGCGCGGTTGACGACCTGTGAGACTGGGCTAGAATAGCGGGCAGGAAACGTGTAGTGCAAGTTGTCTCTCACGTACATGTTGATCGAGTAATATTTTGAAACTCTCAACCGATTCAGCCGTGACCACAGAGTTGGGCAATACGTTCCAATATGAACAGATCCTGACTGAAACAGTTTCTGTTTACCTGTTCCATTACTGAATTTCAGCGAGTGACTCCCTAAACGTCCATCGTTGTTTAGTGAGAGATGTGCTAATGGATGTGTGAGGTGTGAACTACTTTGTAGGTAAGAATTAGGTCTCCTTTGAGGTGTCTGTAACTCATTGAGAATTGACGTACTCTTGTCAGTCTCTCCGAATGGGGGATATTCCTGAGCCCCATAATTCTTCCAGTGGTCTAACTCTGAACACTTATTAAGTGGCAAATCTTTTCCAAGATGAGGACGACAGGCCTGTATGCTTGTTTCTAGGTGTGGGCGGAGTATGGGAGCGAACGTAGTGGGAAACACTTCGAGGTGGAAGGTTCCACGAATTCGTCCTAAGAGATTCAGGGCTATTTGTGCAATCTTAGCCATAGCAGCACAAGTTGTAGATAGACTCAAACTGTCTGGCACTATGGTCCCCTGGGTCTCGTTCGTGTACTGACTCGAGCAGCTTTATGTCTCCAAGGTAATAGTCGGCACAACTTTAATGGCGAACGTCCATGACTTTACGCTTGCTGACATTTAGCGGCAAGTTGTTTTCTATGTAGCACTGATTCGGGCAGTTCAAATCGTTTTGTAAGGTCACCACGTGTTCCGGGTTTTGTGTCATCGACGTAGAGCAGCATCGGTGATCTGGCTATGCCGGGTAGTTCAAGAACGAAAGGAATGAATAACAAAAATCCTAAGACTGATCTTTACGGGACGCGGCTGTTGGTTGGAAACCGTTCTGATGGTCTTCCATTCACCTTGACGTTGAACCTACGTTCAGTCAGATAATCCTCTAGTCAGGTGAGTAAGCGCTCATCAAGGCCATAACTATTCAGTTTCCGCAGTAAGATGGAAAAGTCAATATGAACCACGTCTATGGTCAGTCTTGCGTCTACAACCCTCGTGCAAACGTCACGAGCAATCAGCAGATATATGAATATATCTTACGAAGTCTATGTTGTTCCTCGGTGATGAGTTGGAGGTCTTGAACTTTAGTCTTGAACGATTTATTCAATAGGCTGTCCTTTACTCTGGAGAACATTGAAAGGGGCCTTATTTGTGGAAAGTTTCTTTCGTCATCTTTGCATCCAGCTTTGATGGTAAATTTTGCTGATAACTGATCCCGGTTAACGACCAGTTGACAGGGAATTGTTGAATAGCGCTGTAATTGGTTCTGCCAATTCGTTGGTTCAGCTTTTCAAGACGACAGGGAATATCAAATCTGGATCGGGTGATTTGTGGTTAATAGGTCCTTTAATTTGATTCTGGCTTGTGACACTGAAAGTGGAGGGAATTCTGTTAAATTGCTGTCTGTGTGTTGAAAAGTTGCTCGTGATTTGCAGTTATGAACTCTTACGTACTGCTTACCAAGAGTGCTGGGCGTCTCCGTGTCTCTAGTGTTAAATCTTCCTGAGTTTTGCACTTGCGATCTCTCTGATCTACCCTTTGTGTTTGTTGCGACTTTGTTGTAGAAGTGTTTAGGATGCATTTTCAGCAGGACAGCGTTGATAGCAAAATCGATCCTGTCTGATAACAACCGTGGTACGGTTGTGTCACATGACATACTCAACAAACGCAATTTCCGTTTGCTCTCGTTGCTATCTGTTTCGGGCTGACCGTTTTAGTGTAATCAGATTTGTCGTTCGACTCCTCAGCCGTCTCCGCTATGTACTTGACCGGGGACACTTCACTGAACCGTGGTTGCTTCCGGCATCAGAGCTTTCTTGAATGATGAGCTGCTGCTGATCATTCAGGCTGAATGTAGTGACGGATCTATGCCATTCAGCTTTACTGAACTGTGTCATTATCCCTGCGAAATTTGTCTTTGTGATAGGCCTTTATACCAATATTTTGGGGGATATATTGTCTAGTTCCGTGCAGATAGCTGAATTCAGTTGTCCCCCATCACTACAACCAAGTGGATCTGTGATACATTTCAACCTCGCTGGTATGAATGTAATCGATACAAGGCGGTGCTCGGCCCACTCACCACCTCGTATTTTCCTGAACATCCTGGAATCGTCCAACTTCCATTGCTGCCTCGAAGAGATCTCCGGCGGATATAGACGTTGCCATATTGACGAAATGATTCGGGAAATCTAGCCCCAGGTAATTAAAATCTTCCGTTATTAATACTAGGATGTAATCTGAAGATGATGCTTTGCGCAATGCGTTGTGCAAGGCCGTGTCAGCATCTCTGTGCACAAAAGGTGATCGTTAAATCACGTTACGAGTGGCATTTACTAGTCGCCAGATTGATTTCAGAAGATCCAGTAGCAACCCGTCATGAATACTTGGGGTCTTTAGATGTGATTTCGAATAAACAGCTACACCACATTTTTTTACCGATTTTCCTATCGGTACTACCAGGAATAGACAATTCGCCATCCCACACTTTCTGCTTACATCGGATCTTCCTGATGCGTAATATAAGTGGGTTTCGCTGAGAACGGAGGTCACGAAGCTGGTCCAGGTTATTACAAAACGAAGCCGCATTGGTGTGAAAACAATACCAGGAGGCAGTTTCACTGCCTACAGTATGCATAGCAGATGAATCTACTTGAGAAGATTCATCGAGTGAGAAGGGCTGAATCGATGTGTTGTGATGTACTTTGAGGCCGCCATCCTCTAATGGAATGGTGGCTAGCCGGTTCTTTTTTAAATCCTGAAGTAAATTTGACCTCCGCGTGAGGGTCACCTGGGACAGTAGCAGAAGCAACCGCACTGTCCCTATTTGGATCTACTGTTTTTTGTTCTGTCAGAGTGGTAGCTCATCCTAATAGACAACTGTGAGTGGGCTGCATGCGTCTGTTTCCCTTTTTCCGTTAAGAAGATTAGTCTCGAAAACCGAGGCGCACTTGCTGAGTCTAAGTAGGCGGGCCGGGGCAGAGTATTCACGGCGGTAATTGTCCGATCAGACAAAGCAGTTAGCGGCGCTAGGAACCTCCCCTGGTATAGGTCATTCACTGCTTCGGTGGCTACATTAGCAATTTCTGCAGCAGGTAGGTTGTGTATACTAATGTTCCTGCGCCTACGTTCAACTCCGTGGCCCCAGACAACGATTGCAGGCGTGTGTATTTGTCTTGATCAGGGTGCATCGTAATTGGGTTCCCACATCTGTTCTAGCTGGCTTGTTCCAACACCATTAGCTTCCCGAAGTTAGCTATGACGTGAAGATTAATCTGCAGCGGGTGCGGCATTAGAGCGTACTCAGGGTCAGGGCATTCTTGCAGTCTCTGAAGTCGTTCTGAGGCAGATATCAGGAGAATTCAACTGTTTGGAAACTTTTGAAATTCCCTTTTGTCAAGCTCCTCCCAATCTGCTAGCAAAGCTGAACTACTCTCAGACAGATTGAACATAATTGCTGACCGACACAACTATGGGCGAATTCAGTGATTTCATCCTGGGTGTACTGGTGCTTGTGTCTACGGTGTTTGCCTTAGGTTGTCCGTCAACGTGAATAGGCCGGATTTTTCTATGCTTCATTTCATTCGTTTTGACTAATTGGGTCACAGATGTAGTTACACGAGTGTCTTAGGTTTTCAGTAGTTTGGTTGTGAATGTCTGCCCAATTGACCACGGGGGACAGAAGGTGAGGTATTATTCTGTCTAACAAAATAAGCCTCGCAGTCAGCAGGCTTACTAGATAGTGTTACAATAGCTGGGGGGCTACGGCTCATGTCATTAACACAGGTCAACTCAGCCGGCTGTTGAAACCATACTCACTCGTTTCGACTGGCCTTGCAACTCTATTCTGATTAGAGGTTGTGCTCGTAGATTCACTAAGACAAAGTCAAACATGCGGTGCATCTTCGATTAAGCCACTTGTGTGGCACTGTCCAGGCAACATGCTTTGTAACGCACTCTGGCGCTCTTCTGAGGTCACGGCAACTATCCAAGTTGAGCACATATCTTAGGTTTTCAGTTGTACACCTGTGAGCACGTATTGTGCTCGACACTTGTAATACTCGGAATTAGGGACTTCGAATAGCCCTTGAAATCGTACTTGGATTGGAATCTTCTGCTTAAGTGGTAGGAAGACCTCGGATTGGCTGCAATAAACAGTTATTATTCATAATGAAAGAACCCGCATTTACAGATGTACATCAGTATTAAACAAATCGGAATTTGTCATCGATTGATTTCAGTAGCCTGTGCATGGTCACAAACAGTAGACTGATTGATGCAAAACAAAACGAAGAACTTGGCGAATAACGAAAAATGTAACATTGAGACTGTTCATCCAATCCTGATGTGGTATCTTAACGCGACGTTTGGATTGGTCCCCTGTTAGATCTATTTCGTGGGTGTTCGGATAGGCGACGAATCGAATAGATTTTCCCCACAAAACTCCATAAACGTGATAAAACTGGGATCGGCTTATGCAGTCATGCCACTTCAACCGCTGAAGGGAAGAAAATGGGGTCATATAGTACGAACGTTACACTTCCCAAACCCATGTACGCGGTGAATATTGTTTAGCAGAATTTCAAGGCCACTTGTTAAATCGCCAGAAGAATCAGATTACGCGTTCTAGTAGCCTAGTCTTACGCACGGTCTGGGCTGGATATATATATATATATATATATATATATATATATATATATATATATATATATATATATATATATATATATATCGGTAGTGGTTCTACAAATTCAATAATAAACAATGTAAATATACAGTAACTTACGACCAGGTTTACAAACGCATATAACAGTGCAGCGGAAACGTGATAAAGCGTCCAGTTAATTCCAGCGGTAAAATATGTAGTGCGTTACTGTTACTCATATAAAAAATGAGGTACACTGTGTTAAGGAATCGGAATATAAGTAGGAAAATGGGATACAGTTCCATTGTTTATGGCCGATATAGAGTTTATGGAAATGAAATAAATGTTGACGTATCAAACGGTTAGGAGTAAGAGCGAGTATTGGAAACAGGTGATTCGCCTTGAATTTGGAAATTGACACACTACTTTGAACATATGAGTAGTGTAACGTTGAATGTAAAATTAGGTCTCATATCACCCAAGATGTCAACTCTTTATCAAGTAGTTTGATTTACCGGAGCGATGACTAACTAATAGGCATGCGCCTCATCTTGTGGAAGCTATAGCATCGTTTAAGTTATCGACGTACAACGATGAGCCTTCAGTAAAATTAACCGTTGCTTTTAGAATACTTCAATCCGATGTGGTCGCCCAACTTGCCGGGAATACTAGGAGCGGTACTGTTTAAAATTACTGAGTTGTCATCGCTAAACGTTAAAAGGTACTGAACGACTGCACCATAGAATGTGCAAAAACCGTGGGTGGATTCTATTATAAGGTTTGAACTACACAGTCGCTTCATACTGCAGGTATGCCGTTTCACCTATTCACTAAATAAGAGCACAAAATCGTGAAATGCGCACATACAAGATGAGTTTATTCTACTGATTTGCACAACACTAATTTCGAAATGGCCAGCAAAATTTAGTGTCACGTCAACCTGAATCTATGGATATCTGACCAGCAGTACCATGCACAGTTATCTAAGTGTGAGACAACCACGAGAAATCCCCTATTGAGGATCAGAACTTAGAGGCTTGAGTTAGAAACCCTTGTCTAACTATAATCAGTCAAGATCAAGGTGCGTGCAGCTCGAAGGCCAACGGCTCAGTTGCAGTCACTTACGTGATATCTACGGGACTGCTTTTTCGCAATTTTCAGTTTTCTTATGCTATAAAAAATTCAGTTGAACGACAGTAGTTATATTGTCCCAAGTTGGTTACCTTGTCGTCTAATGCTTTCAACCTCATACCGGGTGATTACATAAGCCCAATCTGGAAATCGGGTACTTGCGGTTATTATCATCACCCTCGACCAGTTTGCTGACCGAAAGCCTTTTGTGAATATTATTTAAAACGCTTGACTTGCGGGCTAAGGTGCACGCCTACAATGAGCACGAAAATCACCTTCTGCTTCAACCGCTAGGCTGATTTGACCAACCAGACAGTATGGTCAACACAACCCAAAACTGGAAAATTTGTGGATAGGCAAACACCAGTGGGCGAGAATGTGGAACAACCTAGGTTATACAGGTCGGGAATCGATCGTGTGGCTGGGTAAAATCGTCTACTGAGAACATCTTGAAAAATCATCCGAAAAAATGAACAAGGACCATCGAAACATTTGTTCGAATGAAATAATCATAAAAAGCCTCTTAAACTGATCGGGTAAGCGCATAAGCCCCGGTCATCAGTTATGACGAGCAATTTTACACATGGAAAAACTTACACGATCTTTACCTAGTTACAATGCAGGATGACTGCTCACAATTGACGAGAACCCATCCTAGAACGTTCTACAAAAGG
>LOND01000144.1:131742-150246 GCA_014220965.1 Paragonimus kellicotti | reverse complement strand
AACAACTCTTTCGATATTCTTCAAAGTAGACAAGAAAGTCTTATAAAGGACTTTTGTCGGCTAGCACGACGGCACAATGTTTCACTCTTCCGTGCTTACAAGATAAGAAACGCTGAATAAATCTAGTTCGTGGTACACATCGAACTTCTGTTCCCTGTTTTCATCGCCAAGCGACGCACCATGCCATATTTACCATAGCATCAGAAGAAGGATATTCTACCTGACCATGACTTGCTTGACCCATGTCGCATCCATCAAATCTGTGTTATTAGCACTATCTACAAACGTCTCTTCATAGGTTTCTTGAAGAACAGTTATGAAACTTACATGCCGAGGCTAAAAGTAGTGTGATTACGTCTTCGCACCCAGAAGCCTGTTGAACAACAGACACGGGACTCGTTCCCCGGATCACTTAAAACTTGATCATTAAGACATGGAGGCCCCGACTATTTCACTGAGTTAAATCGGCTGTGTTCGCTCACCAATCGGAGGACCTCGTGATTACTCAAATTGCTGAGTAGAAAAGCTACCGCAGGAGGTAAGTTGTTGTTGGCTGACGCCAGCAGCAATAATAGTTCTTTCGTTTAGCTTTTGTTTTTTCTACTTTGTTTTTTTTAAAATTTTTCTGAGGTATTCCACAGCAATATTGCGGTGAGCAGCGGTTTGAGCCACATTGTCTTCGGATTAAGCTCCTCGCCGTTAAGATGATCGGGCTGCATTATTCATGAATACCGCCTCACCGTACTTTCCAGAGTTAGTGATTCTGAGGGCACAGCCAATGATGCCCGGAATCAGCCCCTCATAAAAAGTACCTAACCTCAGCACAGGAATAACTCACAATCACTCATGCAAGCACAGACCTTTCAATAAAACTGTTAAGTCGACCGTGTCTAGATGTGTATAAGGGCAAAGGTCAACACGGTGGCCTCATGAAGGTGTAGTCCGAGTACTAATCCCGGTCACGTTAAACATGTACACTACTAAGTCAAGCATCATGTGGTAGTCAAGCCTCAGTGTGAACCGCTGATGTATTGCTGTCTATGATGATGATGATAATGATGACTAACGAGCTCTACCAAGTGAGAAACCCAAACATGTTACTATTCATCGAAGTAGGATGCCCGGGAAGTTCATCTGAATGCGAATGCTGCGGCCAAATTTGAATGACGTTCAAAGCGAATCAACCAAATTCCCCACTATTCATCAGATAACAAAATAGATAACGTTTGTGCGACAAACCAAAAGTGCACCAGTATGGTCAAACAACCCAAAACTGAGAAAAATTTGTGGATAGGCAAACACCAGTGGGCGAGAATGTGGAACAACCTAGGTTATACAGGTCGGGAATCGATCGTGTGGCTGGGTAAAATCGTCTACTGAGAACATCTTGAAAAATCATCCGAAAAAATGAACAAGGACCATCGAAACATTTGTTCGAATGAAATAATCATAAAAAGCCTCTTAAACTGATCGGGTAAGCGCATAAGCCCCGGTCATCAGTTATGACGAGCAATTTTACACATGGAAAAACTTACACGATCTTTACCTAGTTACAATGCAGGATGAGCTGCTTCACAATTGACGAGAACCCATCTAGAACGTTCTACAAAAGAAATGCAAGATTCGGCCTATTAACCAAATCAAAGCAAACGACTAGAAACAGTCGACCTATCCTTTTTACAGCTTACATAAGGTTTGGTTTAAAAACAATACAACAGTTGATCAGGGAAAATGACAGAAAACAGTAAGACGCATTCAGCCTATCCGAAGAGAGTAGAATTCGATTCTTAACATCTTCACACACGCTGTATTTGGGTCCGAACGTGTGCTACAATGAGCTTGTCAAAAGTTCACCAAAGAGAGGGAACGATTGTCTGACTTACACAATCCTTCCGAGACACTATCGTAACTGTTACGTCCAATATTCGCTTGATTCTTCTACTTTTTGCGATCAGCAGAATAAGGCCGTTCGTGTATGAGAAACACATAACGGTCCATTCGTTGAAATGGCAGTGCACCGACAATGCACACTTCTCAAGTTATGCCTGCAGAGTGGGTGCCAGGAAAACGTTTTGGAACACAACATCACAATCGTCGCAATTTGCTGACCGTAAGAACAGTGTTTACTCGACCGACTTATGAAGATAATATCACCCCTGATTTGCTGAGAACATAGGTAGCCACGCAAGTCATCCTTACTGGTTACCGCCGACAGAGTGCATGGCGTTGTAGTTAACTTGCACTGCTTTCTGCCTCATTGCCAAAATGAAAAAAACAACACGAGTTATTCCAACAGTAACCTAACTTGTCGGTTGTACGAAAGCAGGCATGCTATTTGTGACCTAAAAATTATGGTTCTGGGAGAGGCCGCAGATCAGTTTAGTGCATTGAACGACAATATTAGTTAACTGAGCGGTGCGAAAAACAAGAACGATTAATGAAGCGCAACAGTGATAACGACAACCAAGCTAGGTATAGCACTCCTGCTAGCAACCAGGTTGTTTGTACACAAGGAGCGATATCCTTGTCGATTTCATGCGAATTTAGAGGTAGAGACTTTGTGAACTAGATATCTGGTGAATCATGAATGTATGACAGATGAATAACAGGCAGACATGTCACGCAAAATACGCCGGCTCACCATGTACTAGTCATGAATACGTTCTACTCGGATTCTAGCTTCGTCAACGGCCACACCATAAAGCGCCTGTTGCACGCAATATATTGAGTAACATGGAATTAATAGGCTGTTCAAACACCAAGAGAGGAGGAGTCGAGGTAATGTCACAGTTCAAACCATAAACCATATGACTGATGGCAAGCATTGATTCAGCTGAAGCACCCTTTAAAGTATTGCATAGTACGTTAACGTCAACACAAGCATATTGGACATATGGGACGAATGAATGCTTCTATAACTTTTGAAGGTGAAATCACTGTTTCATAATTCACGCCAGCATCAAAAGAAAGTAGGTCGATGGGATCAGACTGTCCCACGCGCTACACGACGGAGTGCGATGAACAAGCAATTAACCAATAATCAAAAGAAGACCCAAAGCTCATGCAGAAAGTACTCAGTGTTGTGGCCCAAATGATTAGCAAAATACCGGTGATGTAGAGTTTGCAAGAGGACGATAACAAATATTGGAACGAATTTCGGGCTAAACGGGATGTACACAAAAATTGCTCTCTCGGCATTCAAAGTTAATCCAACGAATAAAGGCAACGCGCCATTCAAAAATACGAGTCGTGAGGGCACAAATAATGCAGATCTGGCAAACCTCCTTTGAATACAGGTGATTGCAATGCGCTTGTGCTCAATAATCGGAAAATCAATGAAGACGGGCCATTTCTTCAACCACCTTGACAAGATCAACCACTGTACAATCACGTGTCTCCGGATCCGTCAAGCAAGCAGAACCGGCGACACCAAATTCGTCCATGTTCACCTGGAACAGTATGTAAATAAGCCGAGTAATTATTAAAAATTATAAAAGCGCGAGTGTACACCTGTAAAACAGTAGCCACTTCGACGTACAGGGCAAGGAAGTGAGTGAAAATAATTCTGGTAAAAATCTGAAACAATTCAAATACCGTTTGTTTCAAAATGAACACACCGGTCTCCCAAGACAGACGCATACCAATCCGTCCTCTGGTGTGGCGTAAATTGTTTAATCAGTTTGGTTTCTCTGCCCGTAATGGATGTATGAACAACATCTGCACGATCAACGATGCCTCACGCGATATGTACAGACAGAAGAACGTCTACCTGTGCTGGTCTTGGCTGATTCAACACATATTTCTAGCTGATGACACTATGAACTACGAATATTCCTCTATCGGTTGCGAAGCCACTTGATTCGCTGGAATATTGAGTGAATCAGTAACAGAAATCGCAGGCTCATTCAAAAACATTTTGTCAATAATATGAAAGTACTCAGCAAAAAGATAAACTTCAAGAAACCTATGAAGAGACGTTTGTAGATAGTGCTAACTAACACAGATTTGATGGATGCGACATGGGTCAAAGCAAGTCATGGTCAGGTAGAATATCCTTCTTCTGATGCTATGGTAAATATGGCATGGTGCGTCGCTTGGCGATGAAAACAGGGAACAGAAGTTCGATGTGTACCACGAACTAGATTTATTCAGCGTTTCTTATCTTGTAAGCACGGAAGAGTGAAACATTGTGCCGTCGTGCTAGCCGACAAAAGTCCTTTATAAGACTTTCTTGTCTACTTTGAAGAATATCGAAAGAGTTGTTTGTATTCGTTTTTGGAAGAAAAACACAGCCGATTTCCGTGAATTGGGCAAGCAACCTGTTGTACCTGATTTCGAAGCGGGATTTCGTTTCTTGTAGCTCGGGCAATTTTCAAAGAGGAAGCGCTAACGCGCCTAATTTATCCAAGAATTTCCGGGCGTGCCACAGAACGGCGTTTCCGATGTGATGTTTCAATTGTCTCGTCCATCTCGAAACCACTGAATCGACTTTTGTTATCGACCCAGCCAACAGACAGCAACGTCGCTGGGCCAGCATAAACAAGGTGAGCGCTTATTGCATCATTCACAGTCTACAAAACGACTAAACGCACGCTCGGAAAACCAGGACGGATATGAGACCAACGTAACCCCATCACAACCATGAAGCGACCACAACTAGGTCAACCCAATTAGTGTTGTTGTCGTGTTGAAGTACGTGCGTTCGATGTACAAAAAATGTATACGCATCAGAACGTTGTGCGTACATGTATCTGTAATCCGGGCTACCAACCTGGGAAAGAGGAAGTGTTCATTTTGAAGTCAACATCCGATCCACCTTACAGATACTCCTCGATCAGTCGACAGATTACTAGACAGACACGCCTGTCTGACTAACCAGCGCTAATACAGTGGTCCCATCTCCCCACATTCCATGCACAGCACATGACAAGATAGAAGTACGTCAATAAGTTCGTCGGATTAACGCAAATGCATCAGAGAAAGGAAAAGCAAGTACGTTCAACGATACGATAAGACGTGAACGTAACGCTAAGGCAAGCGCAAGTACGTATGTAACTTTCAAAGCCGGTGCATTCATCTTGACACAAACGGCGGGGATTCGGGAAACTAATCAAGTGATCGAACATGTCTCCGGTGGTGGGTTCAGGAAAAACTCCTCACGTAGGATGACTACAAGACAAGCTGTTACGGACAGCTTGCAGCAGTATTCAAAGTAAAAGCAGATTGAAATAACACACAGACAAACTGACGCCAGTGGCCACAAATAAATTCTCCTACTCTGCAATGAAAGTCGTTGAATCTTTCCTGATCCAAACGACGCAAGAAATGAAGGAACGGTCGCTCGCGTTCGCAGATCCCGTGTACACAACTCCGTCGTCGTCCTTTAGTTAGTCTTCGTTTACCATAGGAACAGGCTTCGAAACATGAACAACAACAAACCAATGGTGCAGATAAAGATGACAGTATTCTACGGACAAATTTTTTAATCTATGCAAATCATTATCATTTGCTGATACGCACTGCTTGATATGGATGCAACCAAACCACCCGAACAAATTCAGGAATATTCGGGACGAATTCGTTTGGAACCCATGACTCATTGTAGTCTATAATGTTACCGTTGGGATAATTAGAGAAGGTGGACACATAAAGACGGGTTTAATGAAATTACCAGAGAGATCTGCACAAGGGGGCAAATGCGACCAGGTGATTCGAGATGACAATAATTTGAGCCAAACACTTTTACCAATTAAATTGAGAAACAAACCCGACTGACATCATCGGTAGTTTCAAGCCCGATCACCAAAATTTGTAATCAATATAGAGAACATAAGTAAACAACCGGTTCATCTTTCTAGATACACTCACACGCCGCCGAACTGACGATTCAAGTCAGCGCGTGATGTGTAGGACCAACAGTCGACACATCCAATCAAATAATGTTGGCCGAATAGTACAGAAGTCTCATCAATTAATTGTCTGGAAGGGCCGTAAGAATGTGTAGAGAAGATACCGCTGTCGGTGAACTACAAAATGGCTACTCAGAGAAGTTTACAGACAGAACCATGGAACTCAGTGATGGGAGAGATCAGCTGAACCTGACAAAAAAGAAAACCATGTACACCACCTGATCCCTGAAGTGATATATTGGCTGCCTCTACCATTAGAAAAACCCACGACCGCGGTAATCTGTGGTGACAAACAAACCATCTGTTTCACCTTCGGCTAAGAACTGAGTTCATGCCTAACAGATTAAGTGTTTGCTTTTCTAGCCTCTTTTCGTGTTCGGTTCTCCGCTGGTTCACGTGAAACCAAGTTCCAACAAACCAGATACAAAAAACGATCCAAATTTTGTTGAACTACAGACAAAAAAAGTGATTCGTCATTTTTGTTTCCTCTGAATCTAAGACGGTAAACATCAACTACTAAAGATGGAAGAAATGAGTAAATGAACAGTGGTCGTTTACTAGCGGGAAAGTGCGATGAGATGTATCACAGACCGCCAATATTTCGATTTCACCTCATAAGCTCGCTGTAACCTTCAGGCCTCTCGCTCTCAGTTCATTCACTTGTCGGTGCTTATCAATCACGCATACAGTTTACAGTGTATTTTAGCAAGCGGGTGACCAAAAAAATCGGGACATGAACGTCTCGCAGCACGTCCTCTCGCTATCTGAATTGAATAAACACAAAGTTAATCACTAAGCCATTGGATGGAAACAAACAGAATTCAACAGTTTCTTATGGGAGACTGATGAGGTGCCTTATGACTGGGGCTTATCGAAAACCATGCCCATGACCCGAGATGTTCACGGGTCTCATATCGCGGCAACTTCTAAAACGCACAGAGAATGAAACGAAAGAACAAGCGAGTTTCCTGCCTGGTCGTGGATGTACTGACCATATATTCATCATGCAACAAACACTATAGCATCGGCACTCGTTTTTTTTCCTTCCGTCAACGGTAGTGATATTTTTGGACTCAAAGGCTGCCTTTTGATTCAGTTGTCCGACAGTCTGGAGCCGACTGCATTGCAGAGGAGTCTCATATAAGTACGTCAATTTGTTGAAGTTGTTGTTTGCACACTTCCGAATGCAGAGTGCGCATTAATAGACAGTTATCGCGCGCGCACTTCACTTCAAACAGCGTTCGATGAGGTGTCCGACCTCCCACTTCCTTTTCATTTTTATGATGGATGGTACTCTGGAAGGAGCACTCAGAGATCCCGAGGATCTTGGAGTGAAGCTTCTATCAGGTAGCAAGCTGACTTATATTAAGTATGCGGATGACATTGCTGAACTTAGTTCTTTTGCAGAGTATGCAGATTAAGATGGATCGGTTAAAAGATATGGCTGGTCTGTACTACACGCATTTCGCACCTTTAAAGTGTAGTATTCTTACAAGATTGACTTGGTACTGACTCTGTCTTTGTTATTTCTGGCAGGCTGCTGAAGATTGTCGATCGTTACACTTGTCTGGATAATGCCACCTCGTCAGTCTGCAGTATTGCTGATGAAATGTCCGCGAGGAAAGCGAAAGTACGCAGTGCATTCGCCAACGTAAGCCATTGCAAACACGTCCATTGGTCCATTAAATACAGTTTACGATGCGTACGTGCGTTCAGTTTCGATCAATGGATCTGGGACATGGTTTGTTCGTGCGTAAGATACACATTCACTTTCGGTATCTAATCAACGTTGTCTTTGCCAGTTAGCCCGTACCAAATGAGCTGACTGTGAATAGCGCAACAGTTCGCCGGATTGCGTTTCAAAAAGATGCAAGTTTTCGACTGATAACCGACACAATGAAAATGTACAGTCTTCGCCGATCGGGTCGTGAACTACATATGTCGACGGAGTGTCTGTCACACCGTGCACTGTTCAGAGTGGCTGCTGATGGTTAGAAGAAACCATAAAGCGGTTAGGAGATGATGTGATTACCGGCTATGAAAGCCTTGACTGTCCCGTTGAATATGGTTGGTAGGTGCTGTTCTTCCAGTTAGGTCCCTCCTCCTCCACTTCTTTTTTCCTTTCTTTTCCTAGACAAGGTGTTTTTTTCATCAAGGTTGTGTGGCGGCTAAACATCAGTGAGAACCACTGATGTATTGCCGTCTGTGACGGTGAGTTTGCAACCATCCACACCGCCGGTTTGAAACACTCGCTGACATGACATTATGTCACAGTTAGGGGCGAGTCTGTATCCACAAACTTGACTCTTCTATTTCGTAGAACTCAATTTTTTGTCTGTTTACTTTCCTTCTCTTCTTCCACCTCTTTATACACTCGTTATTTATTACTATGCAACTTCGTGAACCATTGTCACTACCAACAGCAACTAGAACTATTGCACCCACAAGTACGGTTCGAAGCTGAAAATGAAGCGGGCGAGCTGAATGTTTTAAAACGTGAACCACCATAGATTAAATGAGACAATAACAAGGAATATCGTTACAGTAAAGCAAGTGTTTCATGGATATAGAGAGCAGTTCACAATCTTGCGTTAGAATACCAGAGAAAATGGCCGGAGAACAATACAGCCAAACGGGGAGTATGCATGCACTCACAAAACGGAGAACATGATCATATGGGGTTGAAGATGGCTTTGGACGTGAAACATTACAACCGATTCTTCTGTTTTGTAAAAATATTCATAACATGAAGAGACCACGTCAAATTGTGGCTCAACGTGACATCCAAGTAAGAAGAGTACCCACCGAACATAAACGATAGCCTTATAGCTTGTTGCAGGATATATGTGTAATTAACGAATTCGATGAATAAGCATCCCATTAAAGGCAAATTACCCCCCCCCCCCAAAAGTTCATAATGGGAAGCAATTTCTTCATAAAGCTCGTGTCGTTTCCGCTATTTGCGATCGCTGACAAACAGGCAAGCTAGATCTGCCAGCATCTACCGAGCCTCGGAGACAACCCAGCAATGAACTTCTTGATCCACTGAATTACGGTTGTAAGTATTCGTTAAACGCCTCGGGTTTTTCAATGATTGTGATAGCTTTTCTTTTCACACTAAAAACTTAAACATGAAGTGTTCTATTTTCCAAAAAAAGTCTTCAAGGAAAGTTACCCATCGCTATTGCATCAGAACGAAAAAAATCGAAATCCACGGTACTAACGTCGCAGAAAATGATTCCAGTTTGTAGAGGGATTTCTGAGCATAAACAGAAGTCATCAAGCCTCTGTAAGATGAAATAAATACTTGTGATCGGAATACGCTGCATCGCATGATTACCATATTTAGTTAGATGTAATAAACGACGTCAGGTTGTGTTTTGGACACCAGGTCCTCATGATGGAACATAATGCACAATTAGTAAAAATGAGTTACGATTAAAAACACGCACTATAAAACTTTTATCTTGACTTTGAACCGGTGGCGTACCATCAATGTAGACTATCAACGAGTGGGCTGCAAACATACTTACGAGTAGACTGTAATACTCTACGTTTCAACATCCCGGGTGGCCTATCTTAGGAGTGTTTTAAATAAAATCGTATTAACAAAGGAACAAAGGTCATGTAGGGTTTGTCCTGGTTAAGCCAACGTGCGCTGCGCTTGATTGACCGAATCCGGTGGTTAGTGAATGGGGATGAGACCGATGTAAATAATGAATGTTTGTGCCGTGTGATATTCATCGATCCACGTCCCACTAAAGGAACGGGGTTGCCATAGTTGCGATTGACACATACCTGTACAGTGTGAATGGCGGGAGTTTCAGCACAGCATCGTCCAGCCAGAAAAGACAGACCTTTATGATTGACCCGAGCTTGGTAAAAACAGACGTCGTGATGCCTTAATGACGCATGCAGGGTGAAATCAGAATATTTCTTGAGCTTCTTAGTTTGATATGCATTCTCCGGAGGGAACCCTGTCTGTTGTGTTCACTAGCACGTGATCTCAACTGTTCACTTGTTTCTCCAGTATAATTGACGAGGCGAACACTGTACTTAACCCTGTGAACACAGTTGGTCTGGTCATCCAATGAGATTAGTTCCTTAAGGCGCAGTAGTAGTCGTTCTACAGTATAATCCACCTGAAATGCGGTTCAGATGGCACAAGCAGAGAGAACGGAATGAACATTTTCAAACGCTCGTTCGCGGTACGGAATCTGAACGGTGGACCGGAAAAATCTTTCATCTTGGGATTCTTTCTCAATCGACGCGCGTCCAATAGTGTTATTGATAAAGACCTCACAATAGTGGAAGATGACCGGCAAGCCTTTAAACTGATAAATCCCTGTTGTCCAGGAAACTTCATTGCTGCGAATTTTATTCCCTCTCCTGAAAAGAGATCTCATCATGCCTAGTGGGTGCGACGAACTGAAGTCGAGGGTATTGACCACACTGGATTGGCTTGCGATGTACTGCATCAAGTCCATCAGTTTCATAGCTCAAACTGCGTCAGAGTAGCGTTCATCTTTGAAAGTGAGACTGAGGGTATTCCCTCAATTTTCCAGGCAGTCTTGTCAAAGCTGACAATCAGCAGGGACTGCGGATTTCTTTGTACTGCAAACCGACCAACGTAATGGCCATCGGGTTCGGCCAATCACTGCAGCCGCAACGCAGGTTGACCTAGTAACGACTTCTGTTCTTTCGCTAAAGCGATTTCCTTTAAAACATTTCTGAGGAAGGCTGCTCGAAGATGAGTAATTCAACTTGCCCGTAGCGTTGTGTTATTTGCAGTCCATTGGTTAGAAATATACTAAGCACGATACGCAGACATTTTGATTACATTCATAGTATAGACTCTGAAATCAACGTTTGGAATCATTAGGCCAAAAATGTTATTTCGCGCTACTCACGACAAACAAGTTTTCGAATTTTCCCAGATCAGATCAATCGCAAAACCGCAAGTAAATGGCTAGTATCTTCGATCCTTGATTTCTTCGATTTGCGATCCTAAACACTTGTCAACTGTCTACTTCAGAAATGATCGTCAACTTTCAGGGGCGGATCACGAATTGTATGGGAAAACGAATTACACAATAAAGGGATGCGTTTCAACATGTTCAACGCCACATGACTTATCAAGGCGGCCATCTCCAACGATGGCGCACCAACAACCTCAATCCTAGCGTACGGCTTCCTCTATTTTGCCGAAACTGCACGACTTTGTAACCCGTAGTCTGGGTTCCAAGCGGAAGGCACAAAAAACCTTCACTCAGATAACACGATACATAAAGGAAGTCCAGCCAGTGATCACTATCGATTGCACCATCACTTCAGCACCGACGAATAACTTCATGAGCTGGAATTTGCCTACAGAACACTTCGGTCGCTTGCCTTCAAAAACCTATCCGATTCCAATCATCCCCTTCACTCTGACTTTCCTAACTGTGGATCCATATCCTCAAATAGGTACTACACCCGCGCACACGGTTTTTCCGTTATTTCTTACTTAGCATGATTTCTTATTAATCCCGACATTAATGCGGAAGAATTGACGGCAAAACTGAATTATCAACATTATTAAACGTTTTTTTCTGCTGCGCTCTTTCAAACGCTGAACTTTCACCTTCCAAAATGCAGAAGGCAAATGATTAGGTAAGCCAGTCTAACAGTTATCCGTCGTCAAGATACGTTCCACAACGAAACCTTTCTTTGCGATAGCGACCTACGGCTTATACACCAGTTGCGCACAGTATGAAAAGTGTCCGAGGGAGCAGATACTATAAGGTTTGAGGCTGGTAACGACAACAGACTCAATGGGAATCAAAAAACGTTAACCATACTTACCGGTACACGTAAACCTCGGACCAATTTTGCCTTGTCTTCCGCATTTAAATCAAGTACAGTCTCGATTAGATCACCGTCCACGAAATTTTTGGCCATCAGGACAACTCGGTCTGCTTTGAAAGCGCGCCACATATCGTGCGCGAACCCACCAACGGGATTGACAAGCTTCTCAAGCCGCGATTGAATCTCCTTGAGAAATGCGAACAGTACGGGTGATATTTGAATGACGAGGCCAAGACTGCCGCTCACAGTGCCATACAGATGTGTAGGGTTGCCAATAGCAGGCCAACGTTCTTCGTTGTTTTGAATGACTAAGTTGCCTGTGTGGAAAAAAAACCGTCAAGTCGATTAAAAAAGCATTCAACTTAGAGGGAGAAGGCGAAATAGTAATCAGGAAAAATTACCACACACTAGTGTTCACTGCTTCAGACACTTACCCTTGACAATCACGTTGATGAAATCCCCCGTGTGCATATACGCACAATCGGCAAGTCGCTGCACTTCACCAGAGACAGTCGTGCCTGTAGACTCTGTGTTGGAATTTGCGACACTCGAGCTTGGGCGAGTTGAGGCGCCTTGACCATCGGTTGCGGAAGATGTGGAACCCACCGGTTCAGTAGTGGCGGCTGAGGGATCACCGGTGGCTGCTATTTGACCAGTGGAAGTAGAAACCTTTCCAGTTTTCTTATTTAGGGCAGAATCCGAAGTCTTAGATGGCAGACTGACTGAAGAGGGTAGTACGCATGGATCACCGGTTGATGGCGCTAGAAGTGCACGTACACTTGGTTCTTGAGTGTTTTCAGGAGAATCACGGGAAACAACAAACAAATTGTTTTCCACTTCGGCTGCCAAGAAGTGTTCGTCATCCAGTATCTCTATGCAGGTGGTCCACCGGGGACTCCGATGTCGTCCAATCTAGAAGCCCATCAGATAGGATAACAATTCAAGTGAAAAAGAAAATCAGCCGTGTCATCGATATAGCAAATAATCCATGAGTGAAAATTCTAGACCATTAAAACAAGATGCCAAGATTAACCAATACAACAAAATATTGTTTGTTCGAATGAACACAAGCACGATCACTCGAGTAGTGAAGTACAGTACACGGAGTGTTGGGTAAATGGTGGTCCCAGTGATTCGCGGACACCAAGATTTTCGTCGCAACTCAAGCCCTACGGTCGAAAAGTCAGTACGGCAAACAGCACGATAATCTTAGCGCGGATTCATTACTGACGAGTAACTAGGGGTACGATGACAAACACCTAACATTCGGTTGATAGGAAATGTCTCATTTGCTGGTCAGTGGCAATCCCATTTGATGTTAGTATGACAGTGAGTAGGGCAATGTTACTTTGTTCGAATTTTAAAAGCAGATGCGCTCGTGATTAATACTAGTGTTCCATAAGGACTACTATCATGATAGTGTGACAGATCATCTACACGATAACATGAGAGTTGAAAGACTGTCAGATTGCCCAAGAAATAGATAGGAATCCAAGAACTCTTGCCTAATAGAACAACACTACAACCACCGTTCTGGTTCAGCAACGTGAAGGACAAAAGTATATTTTACGGGATGCAGCTGAGTTAGCTCACTGTTTTAATAATGTTCAATTGCTTGATCAAGTGTGATTTTTCTTCACATCCCAGTATAAACGACTGTAGCTTGAACTCTGTTAACTCACACGCGGGAAGAGCATAGACCACTCTTCCCATGGCTCAGCCGACAGGCACAGTTCAAAGAATAAAACTACTGTTCAGTAAGCTTCACACTAGGTTCCTAACTATGGTATTAGCGGGAAAGTGAGGTGAAGATATATATATATATATATATATATATATATATATATATATATATATATATATAACGACTACATGAAGTGGCAAATGTGCCACAATATAGGAAATGCGCACTGTGTGGGATAGAGAACAAGACATAAAGCGAGAGGGAAGGAATTATATCAGTGAACAAAGAGATTTGCAACATCCACGCCACTGACTTCTGTTCCTCATCATATCAGAGTTGTTCACTGTCTTGCAGACCCCAACTAGGAAGCCGAGAACGACTTACTGAAGCAAGCTTCAGAGTGAGTACCTCTATACCCCGAACTCCAGTTATACGCTGCCCCAGAAGAGTGTCGCTTCAACTCTAACCCACTACTCGCAAACAAGGCACGGTGTGGTAGGCGGTGAGTCGGCATTTGTAAGATGTGGCCAATTCAACGAAACCCATGAGACGAGATCAAAATGCTCAAGGATCGACAGTCTATCCATTCCAAGCGATGTCGCTTGCATACTCTGTCTCTCAAAATGGAATGCTTGGAGGGCAGTTCCACATCACATTCGTAGTTCGTCAGGGCACACTCTAGGATCTCGTCTACTGCAAAGTTGAATAAGAAGGGGGAGGTTGGACAATTTTGTCACACACTACTTGAGATGCTAAAGGTCGACAGTACGCCGTCATATGGTCTAGCCCGGTCCGAGGTCTGACGGAAAATTGCTTCCATGATGTTCACATACCTTTCAGGCACACTCTTCCTCGATAAGCAGTCACAGAGTGCAAACTGGTCGACTGAATCGAAAGCCCCTCTAATGTCCCAGAAGACAACTATATGAATTGCGGAGTTCAAGCATCTGGCGAAATGTGAGGATGCACAGTGGTTACAAGCAACTTGGACGCAATAAGAATCAAGCTAATTCTTCGATAATTCGCACACAAAGTAAGCGAGTCCATTTTGAAAATGTTAGCCAAACCCCAGTCAGCTGGAACCACTGCACTCATCCAGTTTCTGGAGCAGAGCCGTCAGCATTCTGACTAAGATCAAACCTCCATCTAAAAAAAGGGCAGGTGAGAGTTCGTTTGGGCCGGATGCCTTGTGACGTTTCAGAAACTTTATCTTGAAACATCAACAGACCAATGAGCACAGGCAGAGCCCGAAGGCTCAGTCAATCGTGAGTGGCTAGCTGAGCTGCTGTTGAAAGTGTTTAGTCCAGCGTCCTAAGCATTGTTGCAGGTTATGATAACGCGCACTAGTGAGTTCGCAGATTATGTCGTTCACACCTGGCTTCCTGCTACCCGTTACCGGGACGAGATGTAAAAGCTTTCGAGAGTTCCGGTAGTAGCGGCTTGTTTGATCTCGTTAGCGTGTTATGTCCACAAGATCTTCTAGTAGTTGCTTCTATAGTTCAAAGCGAGCAGCCCTGTGAGCTAAATGTTACTCGTTGCTGGATGGAATAGTCTAGCAAGCGTCGAGAAATTCCAGTGATCTCATAGAGGCTAAGCGGTTGTCAGCTGAAAGAGCAGCACAATGACATCAGGCAGTACCGCACTTTCGTACTTGCACGTCATGTATTTGCCTAATGTGTTTCAATATAGTCTGGTAAGTGGAGTCCTAGACTAGAGGCGAGCGTGATCTGGCAAATGTGGAGTGCTTGTATCCCTGCTAGGCTGACGACGAAGTGGCTTCCCATCAAAACGCAGCGAGCTTGGCGAATAACAGTGCATAGTCAGAATCCAGCAGGTGCTGCAGATTGACTCGTACACTTAAAAAAAAACACATCGCCGAAAGCTAACGACCATGTGGTCAATCTGTGTCCACGGTTGACTCGTCGATGCAGGTCGCCAGGTGACGCCCTGACGCTTGGAACGTCCAAAATGGGCACTTGCCAGAAACATACTGTTATCAGCACAGAGATGCAAAAAAACGTTCACTGTTGTCTGCTCGACGAGTACGGTAAAAGTGCGGACTATTTAAGTCACGCTCGTCAGCACGTAGCCTGCTTACCTGGGTGTTCAATTCTCCAGCCAGTACTAAAACTTCCGTGTGTCGTATAAGTTTGAGAAGGTTGGCAAGATGGTGATAATAATCAACTTCGATTGCGTCTTGACTACAGTCTGTGGGAGCATATGCCAGAACAATGAATAGGCAGCATTTGTGATATACGCCTCTCGATGTTCTAACCGTACCTTCGAGTCTGACATCGCAGACAGCTAATAACGTGTTTCCAATCAGTAAACGCCTTATCTGAGTATGCACTTAGGACAACTTCAACATCGGTTTCGTCAGTGGCTTGAGCGGCAGAGTCTCCAGACAATCGTATAATATGTGCTCACTGTAAAGCGAGGTCGACGGACACTGAAGTTGTAGCACCCAGCTAGAGGCCTGAAGCCGTGGTTCAGCAAGAAAATACACATCGATTGCAAGGTACGTACAAATTTTCCTGTTGCCCTGTCTGTATAAATGTTCTCACATTGAAGATGACGAGCTTAAATGGTGTTCGGGAGGCGAGTAGGGGTTTGTGTCCGTCAGGTAAAGGTTTTACTTTGGTGTTTGGCACGCTGTCGTTCTGGCTCGGGCAGCAAATGAGGCATGTCACCCGCGTGTGTTCGAAAACAAGCTTGTGGGCTACCAAATAGTCACTTTACAAAAGAGGGAAAACAGACTTTGACTGGTTTGGTGTGATAGTACGTGACATGGGAGCAAAGCCGGTGACCGCTAGCTCGACCAGTTATGAAAGGGAAAAAAGACACAATTCACAATCAATGTATGTCCACAGGTTCATAGTTGTGAGTCAGGCCGAAGAAAGGGCTAGAATGGGGGGCCAGCCAGGAGCTTCTGGTTCAAAAGAAACCTAACCCACAAGGCAGCGGGAAGAATCATAGAAACTGCTAACGAACGGAATTATGGTAACCATGTCGAAAAAGCGACTATTCGAACACTCAGTGGAATATATTAGAACGGCACCGCGATATGGTCGAAACCCACAGCGAATGGATCACGGACAACACGAACGATTAAACAAGTTATCATTGGACGAAAGCGGGTCAACGGACGAAAGATAACAGGCGAAAAACTGCGACGGATAAATGTCAGCCAAACGCAGTCAATTAAGCAGAAGTGAACACAGTGTTAAAAATGAAAACCTCGCTACATTGTGGGTCGAAATTCCGGTTCAGAAACGTGGGCGCATGAGCTGCGTGAGAACGTGCGAACGGGACATTGAAGACTGCAAAACATGACTCCACTAGACCAATCATAAACCACTTCCATAGCCTGAAAATACAATGGAGAAATTCTACTGCCCTAAAACGAAAGGCTTTTACATCAAAAGATACATTCTTATGCCTAAAAGAGAAACCAGTATGGGAAAAGGTATAGTCATCCCACGTGTGACCATGACGTTGAATTTCCTGCGATGTAAGGCGGGAAGCTGAGCTGAACTTTAAAAGGACTATGTCTTCTGCCGTTCTGAGCTTGTGTTTAGAATGTATGTTTCTCGAATCCCACTTTTTTCGTGGTGTGATCTCATCATCATCCACCCATCATCATCAGAAGGGGACCTAACTACTAAAAATAGCTACGTCTATATTCAAACATACAACATCAAGGCGCCTACACCTTGCAAACAAACAACCGAGCTGTAAGTGAAAGTAAGGCGTCATCAGCGAGACAGCTTTCTTACGGCTTTCACTGACCCGCTTCATTAAGTGCACTCAACTCACAGACTCGGCCGAACAAAGACAACATTCACGCCACTGAGCTCGATTAGCCGCCATCGACTCTGTGAGTCGCGAGGGCCCCAGCCCGGGAGACGAACCCGACCTACAGTGACCAACCCCTTCGTGAACGATTTCATTTGTCTACGCCAGGTCATCATCTGTCCACCTCGCACCTTGCGCCAGTCGGCCGCAGCGTCGGCAAACAGTGCTCGGTGGAAATAAGCATCCTAGTACATGACCTAACCATCTCAGTCTGTGCAAATGTAGCGACTGAACAAAAGAACTCGTTTGACAATCAGTGCCAAACACCCGCTTCCTAACCTCCTCGTTGCTTACTCGCTGGTGCCACCCGATACGAGCGATTGAACGCAGACATCGGTGGTCAAATACCTGGAGACGGTTCACGTCCTCTACTCTGAACGTTTCACTGCGTAACTAATAAGCCCACTGTTGTCATATAACCTCAAGCTTTAGGGAAATACCTCTCTGTCGCCATAGGTGTCTTAGATTAGCGAACACCGCCCTAGCCTTGGAAATACGCGCTTCTATTTCATTCCCTACACCTCCGACGCCACCGCTGATGCAGCTTCCCAGGTATACAAACCATGACTTTCATTATCTAACATTAAATGTACGTAATCACAAGCAATCTTGCAGAAGCACTTTGCATTTTGAGGCTGCAAAGCGCATTCCGAAGTACTTAGCAGAACGCGAAATAGCGTCCAGTGTTGTTTGTGCCGCTTGAAAGTTGTCAATTATCGTCAGCATAATCAAGATCAGTCAGTCGTCTTTCACCAGGTAGAGGTCTACGTCTGCATCATTTGAGTGCCGCAGACAGTCCTCCATTATTTCGTCTATGACGAAATTGAACAAAAATGGCGAAAGGGACAAGCCTTGACGTACGCCGCTCCTGGTGCTGAAACTGTCAGATACTTCGCCGTAAACCCTAACCTGAGCTGAAGTATGGGAATAAAGCGCCGACAGTATGTTCACATACTTGGTCGGTACACCCCTACGTTTAAGCGACTCTAAAAGTGTAGATCGGTCTACCGAATCAAACGCACCTTTATAATCGAGGAATACGGCGATTGTTGGCCGGCGGTACACATGACGCTGCTCCAAAATTTGACGCGGAGTAAAAATGTGATCTATACATCCTTGTCCAGGGCGAAACATCGCCTGTCCTTCCTTAATGTTTACCTCCCGAACTGCAGTGAGTCGACGAATTGTGGTAGATGCCAGAATCCTAGA